>JAIPMN010145713.1:0-10447 GCA_020650975.1 Apostichopus californicus
GTCACATGCGAGAGTCTTGTAGTACACAGCTCACTCGAGGACAATCTCTCACACTTGAATAATTTTTGTATCATGTTGAGTGAATTCAGGTGATGACACACAGTCAGAATGATATTAAGACCCCTAAGGGAGTGGCATATATATACTATACCAACAATGTCAAGGTAAATAAAGTTACATCAAGTCTGGAGTCAAATTTTCAAGAGGCAAGTTTTAATTGGGCCAGAGGATTTTTACAGCTTGCATCTGTGTCATGCAGCTTGTCTCTGTAGTAAAGAAAGAGTTAAAACACACTGATTTACCGAGTAAGGTGACGGAGAAGTGCTATCTGTTGTTGTATGCGTCCAGGAATTATGACATGATTCATACATGTGTGTGTGAGTTTATGTCCGTCTATAATATATATACATATGTGTGTATATATATGTATATGTATACATATAAATATAAATATATATATAAATATATATGTGTGTATGTACGTATACATATATATGTATATACATATATATGTATATATGTATATATATATATATATATGTATACATATATGTATACATATATATATATACACATATATATACATATATACATGTTTATACATATACATATATATATACATATATACATATAAATGTATGTATATATATGTTAAATACTCACTAATTTATTAATATTCACTTGATGGAAAAAAAAAATTGACAGAACTGAGTCTTAGTTTGCACAACTGTAAAATCTCTTACGTTGCATTTGATAATATCCAGGAAAATTGGTAGGCGATGATCCAAGTTAAGTGAAAAGGCACTTTTACCCTGAAAACTGGTTATTTTGACTAGTTTTTGTCTCAATTACAATCACAGAAATCCTAACAAATGATTCCTAAAGCCGGGATTTTGTGTTCGGCCCTTACGTAGAGTACTGTTGTTTACGTACATATAAGCTGCACTGGTAGACACTGAAGCTGCAATGTTTGAAAGTCAATTTTAAACACTTTTTGGACCACAATTTCAATCCATAGTTTCGACAAAATCAGCTCAAATTTATACAGGAAGGAAACATCAATTTTGTATTCTGAGGTATTTCACAAATTATTTCACCAGTTAACTGGAAATAATACTGTAAGTTAAGTTGACCTTCACAAAGTATGAAATCTTTCCCTGCATCGACTGTTTCGACTCGAGACCTCTACAAGCGTAAATCCAGCAGAATCTGATCAAAAAACACAGTGAGACCTCTCAGCTGAAGGATAAAACTAAAACCACACAGTAAAATCAAAGATATCACTATTACATTTGACCTTAAAAGACAGTTTGTTCGTTAAGTAATATTGCGGAGTTACAGAATACCATCCTATAGGCATGTTTCTTCAGCAGATGCGAGGAAGGGATACAGGGGTAGATGGTTTGAATATTCAGAAATGCATGGTAAACTACATACAATAATAGTCTTCATCAGTGGTGTCGCCAGACATTTCATTCTTGGGGGGGGCACATCAATTAATTAAAGGGGGCACAATGTTTATTTGTGTATGCCATCCTGGGGGAGGGGTCTAAAGGGAATTTAGGAAAATTTTTGATCAATTTAGGGTCCTTATATGCAATCTGGTGCTATATTTTGCAACTTGAGGTAACTTTATGTTCAAGAATTTTCGGGCTTAGTCTGTCCGCCGATATTTATGTTTTTAATTGAGGCAGATAAAGTTAGTATTTTTTTAACATTACAAATAGCATCTGGTGGTGGGCACCTGGGGGGGGGGGGGCATGGTGACGCCCCTGGTCTCCATGCCAGAGTATTAGTACTGAAAAATACAGCTATTTTAACCATGCTCAGTTGACAGAGCTAATTTTGGGTACTGTCTTAAAGTATGCAAAACTTTCCAGGATTGCCCCCTCTGGTACTTGTCAAGGTCAAATTCATATCTATTGTATGCTTAATTTATACTGAGTCTCTGGAGAATATTGGCACCCTGGTAAAGAATAGTCAAAAGGAAGGCAATTCCTAATTCATTTGCTGAATTGAGAGCAATGACATTATCATTTTGAAATGGTTTTGCAAATACCATTTTTGCAAAAGAACTGTTTCATAAAACTATCAATTAACATTATTCTATGTAAAGAATAGTACTAAAAAAAAAAATAATTTTATTAAAAATTTGGATCCGTAGCCAGAGTTGCTCATACAATGTCATCGCTTACAAAATTCTTTCCACAGAGTCAATGGACACGGTTGGATTTAAATAATAGCTACATTGTAAAGATATATATATATATATGACTTTTTGAAAGCATTCACAACAGGCTCTCCAGCTTCACCCAAAATCAACAGTATTACTGGTCTTATCTAGGTCTGCAAAACTTTACGAGCCGCATGCGGTCACTGATTGCAGATCGTAATGGTCAAGCGAGTTCATTGCTAGTGGTTTATATTATTTCGTTTGTTATTTATTGAAGAAGAGATTTTTGGAATTTTTTTTTCTCAAAGTTTCAAGTCAAAGTAAATTGCTACTAAATGATTTAAAGCACTTTAACTTTTTGCATTCAGCTGAACTGCAGAACCTTGAACTGGTCGATCACCCACTGCAACCTGTTTGCAAGTTCATCCGCCAGTTCGCATGCTTGTGCTACGCCACAATTTTATACGATCTTTTTACTTTGATTCAGAGATCTGTAAACAATACAGATTACACACATTAGGACCGACACCACAGCCCCCTCTGCAGAAACGCTGTAGAATCCCATACATCTGATATACATTGCGTAATTACGCATATACATTGCGTAATTACATTGCATAATTACGGTTTATTAATAAACCGATTTAAAGTCTCTGTTGAATTACAGACGTTGAACACAGATGTGGTAATGGTTTCAATGTATGATAGGCAGCTTGCTTTAATCTCATACCTGCCTATACCTGTAATTAGCACATCTGGTACATGTTGTAATCAAATTGGAAAATGTTTGATACATCTACGTAAATATATGACTAACGTTGTGGCGTTTGAGATAAGCATAGAGATAAGCATAGTCAATCAACAAGAATTTTTAGAGAAAATTAGAGTTGACCAATGAGCATTTTAAACCTAATGCAAAGTAATTCTTCCTTGAAGGCATATCCTTTCTGCTTTCATTTTTTCATCTTCAAATTTACATCGTATGACGGAAATTACGAAACTATTTGTTGTGATACATTATTGGGTACCATGTAAACTGATACACTCAATCGGAAATGGGAAGGACAGAGGCAAGAAAACAACGTAAAAATAAAAAAAAACAACGTTCACAACATCAGCGGAATGTACTTATCAACAATACAACACAGGGATTTCATGTTACTGCAGATACAGTATTAACCTAGCAATTAAAACAAATTCATTCCAATTTTGGTTTGGAATTATGTGAATTACTGACATGGATATAGGTATCCATATGAATTTATTATCTTGTCGAAAGGATAATTTACACAGTTAAACTCAAATAAGACACTATAACATCTCCCTCATCCATTCATCACTTCTCCATCACAAAATGTTTTGGGCTGTCATTCATAAAAGTATATGAACCTAATGAGAAGTAGTCATATAATAATAGTCATGTAAATTGTTATAGAGCTGATACTTTACACAAATTGACTAAGATGACACACTGTATCTTCTTCTAAGCCCCCTCCCCACCCCCTCCCTCTCCCTTTCCTCCAGCCATTCATCTCTTCTCTAGCCTCCTCCATCAGGTAACAAGTTTGTCCGTAACTTATGAAAGTGAATAAACCTATGCTACTTGAGAAATATTCAACATCATTCTCTGTCATATCATGGATATCTAGCCATGTGAATTGTTATAGAACTGATTATTTAACCAAATTGACACTACATACAGATACAATCTACCCTACCTCCCTCCTCCCCCACCCCCCCCCCTCCTCCAGCCTCCTTCACATAAGTAACAACTTGGTCTGTCACTCAGGAAAGTGTAAAAACCCTACGCTTCAGAATCTTTCCGCCATTCTAAGAGATGTGTAGCAGACTTTTCAGTGTTCATTTACCTATGTACAGTAAATTACACTATTTTAACACAGCACTACACATACATAGAGCCTAATTACATGCTGTAGATACACCTGCCTACATACAATAACAGCTGCATGTACATGTGTTACACTATACCCAGACTGATATTATTAGAAGTACTCACCGCTTCTCAAACAAGCCGAAAAATACTCCAAGGAAGAGAGAAATATTTCCAATTAAAAGCTTGGATATAATGAAAATCCTTTTCTGAATCCTTGGCGAGGTTATTTTCCACAACGCTCAACAGATAATTGCTGGATGCTATAAAAACACTCTCCCTGATACAAGACTGCTACACATGTGATTCAACAACCTAAAAAACACAGGTGTCTGTTCATGTAGTCATCCAAACAAGATGAAACCCTTCTTCTTTTAATTTCTTTCTTAGCTAATAAAGTTGTGACGGAGAGAGATAGAGAGAGAGAGGAAAGTCAGCCAGCAGTTAGAATTAGATAAAAATAACCGGACGAGTTTTTAGAGACAGTACTCTAACATCCAGGCCTAGAATATATTTTAATATTATTCAGCTACAGGCTATGACATCATGGTATACTACAGGCCTGCCTGCCTGCTGTCTGCCGGTCGGCTCTTAATGCTCGCATACTTGAAATTACTCTGCGTCTCAGTAGTCTGTTGGGAGAGGACTGAAATAAAGCTCAGCTGTGTCACCGAAGTATTCTGCTAGTATAGTGTGTACTGTTGTCATGTGTATGGTATAGAGCGACCCTTCGGACTAGACTGTGTGGGTGACATCACGCATATAGAATTAATAAGGCTTGACAAATTTTATGAATATTCATATTAAAGATAGATGCTTGTAGATAGATCCTACTTGCTAGCATATAAAGCAACGAAAATATAAAAACATATTTAAAGGAAAAGGTTGTAGTATGTTGATGGAAATGGGCATCTAATTAATCCTTTGGTATTGTGTATATAAGATGAGTTTAGTTGAACGATGCGGTGAAAGTAAAAATGCTATGAATATTCATGAATGTCAATGCTATGTTTATTCATAACTTTACAGAAGTTGTTCGTTTTTTTTTTAAAAGAAAAGTCACACATGACAATAGTTATTGAAGCACTGTACACACAAGCATTTCATAAAGTGATATAAAAATCCTCTTTGGGTAAATTAGTTACCAGAATATGGAAAATGCAGAAACATGGATGAAATTTTCAAGATATGGGAGGAACTCGGAGGAGTGCAGTAAACAGAGATAATTCTTGGCATAATCTTGTCAAGAGGATCAAATAACATCCTGTTTTTATATTGGTTTTTTTATTTTTAGCTGTCTATATATATTGATAGCCCCACAATTCCAGCATGAAATCTGAAAAGTTCAAACAGTGCTTTAAATAAACAATCAAATAAATAAATGACTAATAAATAAATGAATAATAAATGGAATCCCATAATAATGTAGGTCAGTACAGTACGCATGATGAATGTTCGACTTTACCAGTCAATTGCTTTACAAAATGTGAAGCAAAATTGCAAAGTTTAACACTGCTAATTGGAAAGTGTCCGAAGAATCTATTGTTTATTTTGGAGTCATGTAACTCATTAATTACTTTGTACAATGATCTTTGATAATTCGACACAAACTCTACGAGGGTGTTTTCAAAGTTATTTCACAATTGCAACCTTTAATTAATAATCCATTCTCTTTAAGGAAAATTATAGCCCAAACCTCATAAACCAGCTTTATTTAAGTTTTACAAGGCATAACTTGAAAATTAAACCGAAGCTGTGGTCGAGTGGATAAAGCCGGTGGCATTTGCAGCAATGAGGCTTAGCAATTGATCGAGAGGTTCGGAGTTCAGACCCCGGCCGGGTCATAGTAAGGTGGGTTTTACATCAAAGAGCAATAAACAGTTTTGCCCATCTAAAATGACTTTCTAAATTTGAAAAAGGTTCCAAATTTGAGTTAAAATGTTGAGTTGGAAGCCACCCGGCGTGATCACATTTGTGGTCGCTTAAGCGTTGTAAAAAGAACTGCCTGATATACCACTGGTTAACATTCATATTATCTATCACATTTTGAATGAATATACCCCATGCTTTGGACGTGCTCTAAATTCCGAGTTAAAGCAAAGCAGAATACCCCATCTAACTGGGAATTATTCTACAGATAGAGCAAAAAATCAGTTAAAAATGATCTACAAAGTTTTAAATGAATTATAAGCCAGGCCTTTGAACAGCTCTAACTTCCAAGTTATAGCAATTTAGATGCATGCTTACTAACCTCTCTCAAAGTGAAACAATAAAAAATACCACAAGAAAATAGTTTTATTTATATAAGTTTTTGAATTAAATTTGATGGATGCAGCCAAAATATTGCACCAGTATTACCTCCTGTATATCCCTAAAATACGTCAGGATTGAGGAAGTAATCTTAAAGTTACATAACCTGCTCTGGTTTATTAAATGGTCACCCACAGATACGTGGATGCCTCCGAACAGTTGTGCACTGCCAAACAATTATAGGCAAACAGATGCTAAAGAAAGCTAGGCCAGTTCACCAGGATAATAAATACCAAACCATTTAGTGAAGATTGGGTCTTTGTGGGTATGGTAGTAAAGAAAAGTGATTTGAATATTTCACCAAGATTGTTAAAATTGTAAGATAATATCCGAAACAAGTGGAAAGACCCAATATGAGATTTAGAAAAATAAAGATAAATTTCCAAGAACTGATTGCAAAAGTTTTTCAATACCGATACTACAGATTAATGACCAGAATGTTGTACTATATTAGTCTATAAGAGTCAACTTTACGTTACTCAAATTGCTGACAATGCAAGAGGTGTTCAAAGGTCATTTCTATCGTAGATTTTTTGCAAGACATTGAAAAGGCTAAAATTGAGCCATTAACGATCTTTGGTGATGAAAAAATACCTGAATTGGAAGCATAGCCATTAAAGGCTTGTTTTAGTTCAAGCAAACATGGCCACTTTTCAAGTCTGTCTAGTATATTTGAGGGTAATAATAATAATAAATGAGACTTATATAGCACCAAATCAGTAGACAAAAGCCACTGCTCAAGGCGCTTTACAAAGAAAGCAGATTAATTTACAAAAGAACAAGTGAAAAGATGGGTCTTAAGTAGACTTTTGAATGTAGAAAGTTTAGAGCATGTTCGAATGTGCTCTGGTAAATTGTTCCAGAGAATAATAATAATAATGATCTCAACACTGTATCTTCATTGCATTTTGTTTTTGATGTAAATAGGTATTTTTTCAAAATTTTGTGGTATTTTGTGAAGCCGACTACCAACAGCAGAGTGAATGGCGTCATCGCTGCAATTCAGCTAAAATTTGCTTTTGGTTTTTTCTTTCATAATAATGATACTCTTATTCACAGATGGAAATAATATTTCATGGAAAAAAGAAATATTTTGATGAAGTTGTACATGTGAAACCTTGGACATCTAACATGTCTGACAATGCAAAAAGTTGTTAAAAATTCTGAAGACTTGTTCAAAACATTGATAAGGCTCAAATAAGACCATTTAACTATTTTCATGATGAAAAGGTTTGCAAAAGTTCAAGCTTATGTGGCCATTTTTAATAATTCTTGTAGTTTTTCTAGCAAATTTTGAGTGTAATGCTGATGATCTCAGACCTTTAAGTTTCTAATAGTTGTGATTATTATAACAATAATAATAATAATAATAATATGAAGATGAAAAGTGATGAATTATCATTTGCCAGAACTACACAAAGATACTTTAGATGATAAGAAATCTGCCTAATGTTTGCTATAGTTGTCAATCATTAGGATTGGGGGCCCTGTTTGAAAACAAAGTCTGTTTATTTTGGCAGAAGATCCCCGATACCAAATCATGTAGACACAAAGACACTTCTTTGGTAGACATTGGTTACATACTGCGACATAATGACAGTTCACAAAGACGGATTATACCCACAGGGAGGGGGGGGGTGGAAAGAGACAAAGAAAAAAGCCATCCATGCAGAATTTAAATTGATGCTGATGAGGTGAGATGGGAGGGAGGGAACAAGAGATATGGACAAGACACGGAACTGTCAATTCCTAACGATCGTTAATCACCATACTAAACTATCTTAGTGAATGAATGACTGCAGACTGGAGCAAAAATGTGGACCTTTGGGTTCATTTTGGCGATTGCTCCTCTCTGCATTGCATTGCAAACTGCCTCGGAATCTTTCCAATATTTAATTCCAACATTTTATTTGTATTTATATTTATGTATGTATTTATACATATATAGTTTTTTTTCTTTTCTTTTCTTTCTTCAGGGAGTCTTCCACATTGTTAAGCTTTTAAGCTTTATGGAAGACTTCCCTCCACTTTGTACTTTTGTGGCAAAACAAATGAATAAAATATGAATATACTTCTGCTTAGATGACAGACAATGCCGTGGTAATGTACCCTCCCTCAAAGTAAAATGTGAAAAGGTACGAGGAAACAATGATATATGCAAACTTAATGCAAACTTAATGCAAACTAACCTATAAGTATTAACCTCTCAAAGACATATCATTTATCCTGTATCTTATATCCTGTGGATCTAAATCTAACATATAAGTTCAAAGGAAATAAGTTCAGCTACAGGAATACAACATTATGAACTTTCCATCTCAAGTGCTATATTTTACTGTTGCTCTGTGCCATGTCCTTCCATTGTCTGGTTTGAAGTGTTAGGATAACTATAGTACTTATCCAGCTTAAAGGGGGGTACAACATGGATCAATATGTCCTTCCATCGTCTATATGAGTATAAATTAAGTAACAGTTCAGCAGAAGGACATAAAAACCTTGCAATTATGTCCCTCCATTCATTGTCAATGTGTGCTATTGTGACTCGAATATAAAAAGTAAATAGTCCTACTAAACCAAGGCTAGACCTGTACTCCTGGGAGGGTTGTCTTTTTTCCAGGGCTGGGGAAGCCTCCCAGTGAAGCAAAGTTCCCCTCCCCACCCCCTCCTCCTCTGCCTGACACAGGCGTTACGTTTGTCTATTTTTTTTACGCTTTCAATCTGAGAAGTACTTGCTTGTCTTCTTTACTTTATTATATCCTCTCATTTACTATTTTCTTTTTGCTAACCTACAGGAGATGATCAGGCTTGTCCCCTCCCCCTCCCCCTTCCCCCTCCCCCATCAAACCAAGGGGGTACAACATGGTGCATTGTCTCAATCATATAGTAGATTATGGATATAGTCGTAGTCCAACTATATGGGATATGATATGGTAACAATCTTTTGCCATTATCCTTTGTTATATCTTTTGTATATATTAACAAAGACCCAGAGTTGGACTCAAGCAAAATTCCTAATTAAAGTCACCAGTAGGTTAAAAGACCAAGGTTAATGGAAGCCAAAGTTATGATCACAATGTGAATCTACATACCAAGCAGCACATAAATCATTACACAGAGGAAACTAACAGCCAGCTAGGGTCAGATGTCACATTAAAGGCAAAGGCAATATCAAGCAACAAAGAAATAAAACAAAAATAATAATAATACAGCAGGTAAAATCATAAACAGTGTGAAAAGTAATAAAACAACTGGGATTGACCACCCACTTGTCATTGCTAATATTGAGTTTAATAAAATATATCTATGAATGTAAAAACTGAGATGATTGAATACCATTGGCCATTGCTAGGGCTGTAGGATTCATTAGACTAAATTAAATTGCTTTGAATTCTGGCTCATAAGGCTAGATGAAATGGTTGCTAGGGTTAGGTTGTCCGCTGCTACTAGCCTAACACATTAATCGTTAGAAACGGCTGTTAGGTGCAGTGTCAAAAAGGAACAGATGACTGTCACTTCAGGTCAGGCCCGGAGCCAGGATTCTGAGTTGGAGGGGTACCAACAAATTAAGGAGGGTACCATCATTTAAAGGAGTGATCGTGTCAAAGATGGGTGGAGGGCACAGTCATTTGCATGGGAGGAGGGGGTCGTCCCCCTGTGCCTCGACCTGCTCCAAGTGTTCAACATGGTTAGGTATCTATAGTACAAATTTATTTGCAAAGTAATATCAGATATGGCCAGATACAAAATTACATAATATAAAAAAAAAACAGGGTGGTGCCCGGGGTGGGCGACAAATAGTGAAATCGGTTTTAGAGATATTTCCTAAAAATGCGAATCTGTTCCAGAAATAAAGATATTGGTCCGAAAATGGCTGTATTGATATTTTTGTACTCTTTTTGTGACAATTAGGTATATATACCGAGCTGATTTCAGAATATGGATAAATATTGTTAAAAATGATAAAACTTAGCATATTAAAAGGAATTACTTACACACTATATATCTCAGAAGAGGACTGGAAGGTACAAAAGGTGGGGGGGGGGGGAGATAGAGAAATATGAAAGCTGTCTGAC
>JAIPMN010145771.1:0-26713 GCA_020650975.1 Apostichopus californicus
TTATAATACATGTATGACCCTTAAAAAAAAATTAAAATGATATAAATGTATTTGCTTGCTACAGTTGCTGGCAAGTTATATGAAAATTTTGACACACAAAGTTCTGTTTAAACTAATTAGCTTTTACTAACAAGTAAAATGAACACTGAAACTAAAGCTTTTAACTTCTTGTAAGAATGCAAAATTGATGAAAAATTATGAGAGAATTGATATAAAGTTGACAGGAGTGAAGCTCATGGTTCCTTGAGGCAGGCCAGTTATTAGATAAATGCTACATGATGATCTGACGTCATGCAGTGAACCACCATAATAATGAATAACCAGAATGCAGATATGCATTGTGGTTTCGATGATGTAACATGAGCAGTTTTCTTGTTGAATCTGGTGAAATATATAGTGAGGGTTTACATGTTTACAAGGGTTTCAAGATTTGACCTCTGATGACCACTAATGACCTTTGCCCTCCACCAATAACAGTAGGCTTCTTTTACACAATGTGGTACTCCTACACACCAAATACGAAGTCTGCCCATGATTCCCTTACAAGGTTTCAAAATTTCACCCCTGGTGACCCCAAATGACCCTTGACCTCCAAGCAATAGGCTTCTTGTACTTAGTGTAGTCCTTTTACACCCTAAGTATGAAGTTGGTCTGACTTTCCCTTCTTGAGATATGGTGTTTACAAGCTGGGCGTCACAAATGCACTCACAAACGCACATACACACCCACACACATACGCCAATAATGCCATCATGAATGCAAAGGCTACGATTATCATTGAAAATTAACATTAAAACGTTGTCAGAGAAACGCAGCAACTTGTGTCTTTTTGCCAGAATATTAAGTCAAATGAAAACAGAAACTAAAAAGCCTGTATCATCATTAATGCCCATTTTACTAGAAACGGAAAAGGAAAAAATTTTACAAATCTTTTGCAACTTAAATAGAAAAACTATTCCACAAAAACATTTCAAGATCCATATCTGGCATATTGTTTCCTCATTGTTGCTAACTTATGAATGATTTTTTCTTTTTTAGTTTTGTTTTCCTTTCGGTAATACTAAATTCATATGAATAGAAATTATTATATCTTGGAAATTCAGATTTACATTTCCACAGATAATACTGTAGTATATTTAGACAGTATTACAAAGAGAGACCATTTCATAATCCCTCTCTCTAGCTAAAAACAAATGTTACCCATCAATATAATGAATATTCCAAGGGAAAAAATCGTGACAACAGCCAGTTGGGACAATTTCCTAATGCTTATAATACCTCTCTAAACTGTACTCCAATATCATGCTCTCAAAGCACTGGTTTTGACAGTATAAACAGTTCCTAACCGTGATATGATAGAAACATGTTATTCATACTGCTCGTACTGACGATACGAGTGCTCTGAAGCAGGACATGACATTATACAGTATAGAAAAAATTGTCCCAACTGGTTGGTGACAACTATGTCAAACATTGTTTTTTCCCTTTTAATAGTCTTTTACCTCATTTCTGTGTCTTCATAGTGAGGGTGGTTCACGATAGGCCGACCTGTTGATAGTTTGACAGCTGACGTGGTTGGCATCGCCCCGGCAAATACCGCATCTGTTAAAACGATCAAAAGTTAGGAAATAATATTCCATCATCATCATCAATTATTGAGCTGAATAATACATCCATAGATGCTGCTACATATTTAATATGAACGGTCAAGCACACAAACATCTATTTTCATACATTGACACACTGACACATAAAATTGTTTTCTTCAGTAATAAAAAAGTGTACCATACAGAATTTTGAGGTCATCAAAATGGGACCATTTCCAATACTGAAGCGGAATATTATTTGAAGTGTAAGGTCCATCATTTTTAAACAAGGTAATGTAATCATCAAATACTTTATGAATAACGTTCTAATTAAGAGAAATCTATGTTCTTACGACCTTTTGGGGACTCCTGGTTTCTCAATTTATTAACCGTTTATTTCATAACAGAAAGTCTGGTGTCCCACAAGTTTAGCGAAATGCTCCAATTATTGCAATCCCCAACCTTTGAAGTTTCTACTTCGTATGGTTCATTGGGGCTATTTCGGTGGAGTAGAGGGGCAGTTTACCATATTATGTGCCTCAGCTTTCCATTTAACCAGGGTTGAAAAAGAGTCATGGCTCACGTCACTAAAGTTTAAAGTCAAGTGACTCGAATAAGTTTGTAAAGTTCTCTCACATATGAATTCCATACTAGATGCATTCACAAATTATAGCCAAAGTTGACAAAATTTCTATCTTCACCATCTAAAATGCTATAAGGATGTGGCTTTGACTTAAAGATGCAGAGAATTTGTAACAACTTTGGTTAAACGCTATCAACCACATCCAACTGAATATCCCTTTAATGTGTGAGTATAGTCTACTAGCATTTGGCAAATCCTATGCAGAATTCACATTCAAGTAAACTACACTCCAATCAACATAACTACTCTTCATTTTCATTAGGAGGTTGGAAACACTCCGTAGACGTCGAACGGCATTTTTCGTGCATTTAAAAACTTTGAATAATTCGTCCTTCACCTTTGGGAGTATTTGATTTGATCCATTCTAAGGCGTCTTCTAATCGTCCGTTCTCAAAGTCACCTACGTGGCCTCTCTGCTCACGAATGTTATCAACTCCTTTAACTGTCATGACTGCTATGAGCGCTACCACGAGTGCTCGGTGGGTGACAGGTTCTTTGATGAAATGAAAAACCTGGGCGAAAAAATGAAGAACAACCGAGAAGATCGGATAAATACGAGATGATGGAAATGGTATCAACTAGGCAAAATATTCATGCGATAAAATATTCTTCGTTATTATGATATTATGAAGCGAAATGAGATACAGACATTTTCATCAATAGCAAAGATATTTTGCATTGACAAGAAAATTGCAGGTTTGCGTTAATGGCTACAAAGCTTTTAGAAAGAGCGATGGCTCTCCCAGTGGTTACTTGCCAAACCTGCAGTAGAAGCAGCCAATGTCTGAAGGGAATGGATTATTGTCAGATACCTGGAAAGAAAGATTACCTCTCTTACTTGGATAGCAGCCATCACCATCAGGCCTGATGAGAGAGGAAGTGGGGGGAGGGGGGTGGGAGGGCTACCCCCAGGAGCAAGGGGAAATATGAGATAAAGAATAACGTATTCTAATATTCATTACATACTGGAGCAAAAATAAAGAATTTAGAATGGCAAGGGGTGGGTGGAGTGGGGTGATATAATTGGCCCTGGGGACAAATCTAATATTTGGAAAAAGCATTCTAGACAAAAATACTCCAACAATTCAGATATCGAGATATTTGTCCTGCAGAATATTGAACCAGCCACATTTATAACCAGGTTGTCTTAAGATTGAATGCCTTGTGGACATGAAATCTCTCTCTGCTATGATGTACACATAGTTAACTAAATACTTAATGCCCTGGGGAAATCATCCTGCCTTCTGACATGTGTTATGTAAAACTAGTTATCTAAAGATGGAGTGCTCTACTTAATCAAATCAGAAATAGTTAAGAGTCAGGGACCTCACGGCTGAAGTGTCACACCTAGCACAAATTTATTATGTCTCCATGATGTAACCACAAACCATTTCTTTAATGTGTGAGACTTGGTTTCACCAATATAATGAACACTCTATCAAATCCGGTAATAAGTTACATGATATCACATGCCTAGCAAGTGATATACAGTACCTGATCATCTTGTAGGCAGAGGCATTTGATCTAGGTCTGACCCGCGGGGCAATTATATCACTGGACCACTTTTTGAAATATATTTTTCCTCAAATGTATTAAGAAAAATGAGAATATATTACTCTTTATCCCATATATCCCCAGGACCCCACATTTACCCCAGGTTTAATGGCTATATTCCCCCCCCCCTCTCCAACCCTCTTGTCAGACCTACTTGTAGTTGTGTATCTTCATGTCGCTGGTCATAGTTTAATAGTAGAATCTCTTAGAAATTCCAGACACTTGCCTGGTCTTTACTCGACCTGAGTGGGTGTACTCACCTTACGAGATGCCAGCAAAGAGCTCAGTAAACAGAGTTGAGGAGTGAGAAAGAGCTTCAGTCTCATAATCAAACCTGCCATGATGACAAAGGCACACGTCTGAAAGATGTGGTAGACAAACTGAAACGCCAAAGAAAGAAAAAAAGCAGGGATCATTAGAGATTGCGGTAGCCGAGGAGTAGGAGAAAGATGAGGCAGGGAGGGATGAAGAACTGCTTACAACCCCCATCTGGGAACCTGTGTCACTGGTTCTAAAAATTAGCACGAAGAACAAAAGCTGGGGTAATTGCAGGTCATTGTATTATATTTGCATGAAAATGGTGGAGTTTTGTGGAAATTGACAAACATTGGTATTCATCCCTATGTCACACACTAGCGCAGTATTTTCCTGGAAGAAGGTTTGAACATACTAGAATGCAGGTTGGCACTGGCAGCCTTTGTCAAGAAATCAAGTGTGCGACAAAAATAAATTGTGAAATAACCAAAGAAAAGAACATTTTTTTGTGTGACACATAAGTTTACAGGTTATCTATGTATTGAGTTGAATCGAAACACACTTTCTCACTTTTTCACATATGTGTCACAAACCCACAGGGTATCCACACATTTCCACATGTTGTTTCAGGTATATAATTTCTTATCTTGTTAAGTTATCTACAGCAGGAATCAAAGTTTGAACTCCACTTCAAGAATCAAACCTGTAATTTTATATATTTCATAGCCAACACAGGAGGATTGTCTTAGAGACTGTATATTAAAGCAAAACCACAGATGATTGTATAAAAAAACAAAACGTTTGTGAGTCAAATGTAATGCCAGTCCAGTCGTTACTAAGTACTCTGTAACATATTAATGTAAAAATGTCAATTCCTATCCCACAACAACAACAACATCAAATAACAACAACTAACAACAAAACGGAAATTAAGACAGAAAAGGCCAAAAAAAGAAGAAAAAAAAATACTTACCTCAGCTCCTTCTTTGGGATTTGTTTGCCTGAAAGAAAAGGAAACATTGTAAACTAGGAAACAAAGGAAACATTGTAAAACTAGGAAACAAAGGAAACATTGTAAAACTAGGAAACAAAGGAAACATTGTAAAACTAGGAAACAAAGGAAACATTGTAAACCTAGGAAACAAAGGAAACATTGTAAAACTAGGAAACAAAGGAAACATTGTAATACTAGGAAACAAAGGAAACATTGTAAAACTAGGAAACAAAGGAAACATTGTTAAACTAGGAAACAAAGGAAACATTGTAAAACTAGGAAACAAAGGAAACATTGTAAAACTAGGAAACAAAGGAAACATTGTAAAACTAGGAAACAAAGGAAACATTGTAAAACTAAAATTGTGAAACACACAAAAAATTGTCTCTTGTCTGATGATTAAACATAAAAGAACTTCAGTTAATCACTCTGTTGCATCCATACTCCTCCTCTTGAAGAGTCCACACTAACTCTATGAAAATTATGTACCATCGATTATCAATTGTTGTGATTTTAACTTTATTCCAAATTTTGTGATATTTACTTCAATAAAACAAAATTATCGGTCGTCTGAAGTAATATGCAGGGCACACATGAAAAAAAAACTGCCACAAAATGTTAAGAAATAAATGCTAAGCTGCATGAGAATGTCGGGTTTGAAATGACGTAACTCATGGCTACCATGTTGTTGAATGTGTTCAAGGGTTCTCAATAGGTGACCAGCTGGCCAATTCACCCCCACCAAAGATATCGTTCCAGCCTGTGAACAATATTTGGCTCACAATTTTGCATTATTAAATTGGGTATGTGAGCCCCTTAATTAAGGCTCAAGGCTTGTTTGCTAAACAAGCAAACAAGTTTGTTTGCAAAGAAGGAATATTTTAACTCTCTCTGGATCACTGGCCTTGCACAGGAAATTAACCAAGAACCCATGTTATTGTGCAATTCAGATGTAAAATCTTTCACTTCCACCCCCTCTCCCCCAATCCGCCTACTACCCCCTCCCACTCCCCCCCCCGATTACAAGGTAGAAGTAAACATTGCTGTTAACGAAATGGAATGAAAGGAATTTCAAAGCCAGTATCTATTTTTCAGAATTACTTACAGGTCTATCTTGTTCTTGATCCCAGCATCTCCTTGCCTGGACCATCGGTTGTATTCGCCCTTTAAAAGCTATGAAGACCATTTATTTCAAAGATAAGTCAATCAAGGAATAGCAAAATAAAGCCCACTCACTGATATAAAGCTGAACCAAAATGGCTTGCAAATTCTTGTATATCCCATTTCATGAAGAAATTTCAAAGTGAATCAGAGTTTCCCTTGATATGCTAGAAAGATCAGTTTACTGATTAAAGTAACCAACCTTGTACATTCTAGAATCTCTACGTTTTAGCTGAAATATTTTTTTGTAATTTGAACTTTAGCAGAGTATATGTGATTTAACTGATTTTTTTTTGTTGGTAATTTGAACTTTATCAGAGTATGAACATTGTCAGAACCTGCTGTAGGATACTTTTTGGAAATGTCTAGTGTAAATTTAAGCAGGCTGCTAATGCTCGAAGGCAATAGAGATGAGTTTCCCAGGAAGGAGGTGGGTCTAGCAATCCAATCCAGGGGTTCTCAATGGGGGAGATTATGCCCAAGAGGTACTAAGTCGATTTTGTGGGAAGGGGAGGTGAGTGGGGAGTAGTGTAATTGCTGCTGAAAGAAAATTATTGTAGAAACTTATTTCGTTAAGCCCTAGATGAACCATGTTTAATGAAACATTAAATCGGGAGGATGGGGGGAGGGAACTGCGACAGTGAGGAAAGGGTGTTGTGGAAAGTGATTTAAAAAATATAATATCCTTAAACATCTATCTAGAACATAAATTTGCTTTGATGGAATTAGAAGCAAAGTTTCTTGAAATGAATTATGATCATGAATACCAAGAAATGCTTTGAACACATTCATGTTCAATTGCGCAAACTTACATTATACATGACCATGAGTAAAGCTGCCAAGGCACTGGGCAATAGCAAAGAATAGAGGAACCTGAAAATGGTCTGAAAATAATAATAACAATCAGACCGGAAAGAAACAAAAAGGATTTTTTTTAATATCTCACATTCAACCTATCACCGGCATATTTATGTGCCGTATTAAAACAATCTTTAAACTCACCATTTAATCAATTAAACCAACCAAAACCAATCATTAAACCAAGTCAGTTCTTTATTAAACCAACAGGTAAATTATAGTCAAATTTGGCGAATTGTTTCAGAAGTAAATGTTTCATATTTTGTAACAAAGAGATACTTTTTTAATCAACTGCAAAATCTATGCTTTCGGGTCTTGATTTAGTCTCATTAGTCTTAACTGAATCCTCACAAGACTTGGGTGAGTATTAATTACGAGTTGTGACTCCCGCTATTGGAGTCAAGCAGCGAAAAGGTTACTCCTGTTTGTTCAGGGTGGCGATTCTGAATTTGTTCGAAAGATTCCTCGTTCTGGCTTCACTGCAAGAGAGTGGGCCAAAAGTCCTGTAACTCCATTACAAAGTTTTAAGATCAGCTAGATCTGATCTTTTATGCAATTAAGACAAAACACTCCACTCTGTGTATTGTTTCCTAGAGCAGGGAGTTAGCGAGTTAGCCAAATCCAAAATTTTAGGAGTTGCATCAGTCGCCGAAATCTATAAATCCTTACCACAGTCCTCAGAGACTAGGAGTAGTGAACACCTTAATGAGACCTGAGATACATTCAATAAATAATCTCAGTCAAAACTTGTCAGGAATTTAATCACAAAGGAATCATGTTTCTTATGAGTTGATATATGTTTACAAGCTAAGAGGTCTCATACACACATATATATATTACATGTATCTGTTGCATTTGACACAGAGTAAAAAATCTGAGGCATTAAGTAACCTTTCTCTCCGTGCGGAATCTTACCTCAGTTTCAATGAAATCAAACTCCTTTGAACAGATGTAAAGAAGAGTATGAAAGTCTTTGTAGTCAGATATCTTGCTCATCAATAAGTTTCCAATGTGAGCCTACCAAAATAGATGAAATATGAATAAAAGAACAAGAAAAGGAAAATTAACAATAAATGAAAAAAAAAATTATGGAATGGACTGAAATGAATTGAACCACAATGAAATGATCTGGAAAAAAAAATGAATGGAAATAAATTGAGAGTGAACTGAAATGACTCAAATTGAAGTCAAACTATATTTTACACCCCAAAAATATGTTTGAAGCAGAAAGGTTGGGAAAGTAAAAGTTTGTTGCATTTTCCTGAGGTTTAGTCATTACATTTACAGACTGTAAGTGGAACCTAGTAACTAGGCTTAAGATTACTTTCTACGTAAAACAGAAGACGGTTCAATCTGGTCATAAGAAGACGAGGAACAGTGGACAGGATAATCTTTTTAAGTGCCACATTTGAATAAAGTCAACATGAAACTTTATTGCTTCAGATTCGAACCATCATTCACATGTCAGAAAGTTCGCATTTTAGACGTACGTACACGGCGAGAAGTTTATGTTGCATCTGCAAACAACTGTGTTAAGTTTCACATCATTCCAGAATAACATCATCCTTATATGAAAAACCAACAACGCGGATTTGTAATTCGATGATAGACCGACAAATTACATCGAGATCTACTTACGTCGTCTGCGACATGCAGAAGGCTAGATATGAGAAACTTGAAGCTAGCAGTACCAGCAACCAGGATCACACTTTGGAGAATCTGTGTTAATATGAAATCAAACACTATCACAACTATCAAAGTAATAGTAAGCTAAAATATTCAAAACAAATTCAAGGAGCTGCATAAATTGACATTTTTATCCAGTTTCTAGCTGATTTTTTGTATTTGGTCATAATTTTTTGGGCCAAATATGGTGAGTGTTTATAACATAACTGTTTGTAAGTCTATAAAAGTGAGCCATCCAGCTGAAATGTTTCAGCCAAATAAAGGTTACCGAGAGTTTAATTACAGATTCTGTTCAACTATAAGGTTTGTTACTGAGAGAATTTTATGTATATAGTAAATGTTAATTACATGCAACACAATTTTACTGGTAATTTTGAATGACACCTAACTTGTAGTGAATCTCAGGATATCTCTACCTATGTAAGTTTACTACTTTTTAAGTATATACAAAGTTAACAAAATTTAAAATATAAAAAAAATCTTTCACTATTACTAGCAAATGTGAGGTGATGAAAGGAAGAAATGATTTCCGACAGCAAAACTGTCTAACCCTCTACTTTTGAAATTTATCGTCATCAGTAGAAATATTTTTCTCTAAATTGTAATTTCGGACCTGTGAAACACTGACATACTAATCTTTTCATTCCTTCGTTTTACAAATTTTCTTTTATAAAAAGTCTCAGTTAATAAGTATAATTTACCACAGTTATAAGTAAATATAAAATAAAACTGTTAGCAAACTGCTTATCCACTAGAGAGCCTGTGTAGGAGAATGTGTAAAAGTAAGTTGGCCAGACGTTTCGATCCTAGCAGGATCTCCTTCAAAGGCTAAATGACAAGTAACAGTAACAGACGGGACAAAAACATGCACAGAATACAGACAGGTTAAAGCCTTGGAAGAAGATCCTGCTAGGATCGAAACGTCAGGCCAACTTACTTTTACACAGTTATAAGTAGTCTAATATTTATACAAATAGTGATATGTAATTGACGATTGATGCACTCAGTGTCTGACGAGAGCAAAGTCCCAAATGATAGGGACAATTTCTTACCCATAATGCTTTGCGACTGGAAAGGTCTTGAAAGACAGGCTCTAGGCACACAATGACCTGTGAAAGGAGAAAACATTTTTAGTTGGATTGAAAGATGATTTTAGGACGAGTTTTAGTAATTGATATATCTTAATCCAACTATTTTGGTTTCCAAGGTTACTTCACCTTTAAGAAAAATATGATAAATCTGTGGAAAGTTCCTTTACATAATTGATAAATTGAAATCAATGTCAGCTTTTAAGTTCAGAGCCTTGATGTTAATGTTAATCCATTGGTTTACAAAATCCACTAACTCAAACAACACCGATGCATGTTCGTTTTTATTTCACTTGGACAACAGGAGCACCCTTGATTGATAACCAACACCCATTTTGTTCTTGACACATTTGTAACGCACTGTAAACAAGGCCATAAAAGTCTGGCTTGTTCCTATTGGGTTTGGCACCTGAGGAATTGACTAAATTGTTTGTGTATTAGCCTTGAAGTAGAATAGCCACATTAATTGGTGAATGTCTGCTCTGTACAATAGTCATTTCTCAAAACTTTCAAAAGTGGTACAGAAATGCAACTAAAACACTGATAGAAATTAAATTTTTAACTCATGATTACTAATTTAAAATTACTTCTTGTGAAATTCATTCCTTTAGCTCTAACAACCTTCTGGAGAAATACGGATAATCTTTCTTATACATCAGAACTGCACAAGAGATCTGCTTTTCATCAATTCATGTGGACATATCCCATCGTACAGTAGTTATGTGACAAGATAAGTTTGTTCAGGAAATACAGGAATAATACAGGAATCATACAGGAATAGTACAGGAAATACAGGAAGCAGTATTGTACTGCAGGTTTTCTTTTCTTTCTGATCCCTTCATCATCAAAATAAAATACGAACTTTTGTAAATGAAATGTGATTGGCTAATGTTTTATTACCAATTTGAGAGCTATTGAAACATTCGGAAACTGTCAAATTACTCGGAATTATACAAGAGAAAAACACAGTCACCTATAACTTTATATAAGTTCATAACATCAAAACATCTATTCTGATCTGAAAAGAAATACTCAATTTTCAGGTCTTTCGTTGAAACTATTATTTCATATTCGAAACCATTTCATACAGATTTAATACACTTTCGGCTTCTAAGGTTTTCCTGATCTCCTTTCTAAAAAGATGAAATAAAACTTTGTCACTTATGAAGAACACTGACGACATGAAGGGAATGAAGACGTACCCAGAGAGTGATAAGGCAGGCAGGGTAATAAGACGTAAGCAACAGTTCGTTACCAAAGAGGAGAATGTAGGCAGTAACCAAGGCAACCTGAAAAAGTAAAATTTTGAGAAAACAATTATACTCTCCAGCTGTGCTTGAGCTCTGTATAGTTGACCACCCTCCAGATGATTACAGATGCAAATTTTTTCACTAATACAGGTCTCAAACTTCAGGTTATTAGTTACTGGATAATTGTCAGCGAATTTTGCCATTTGCCAGTAGAAAAGAAAATGGCATTTTGCCAGTAGACATTTGGAATATAAACAAAGGATAAGTGTGTTGAGAATCCTCAGTCAAAGAATTGGTATGCTTATCATACATAATATATGGCCTTTAATGCTACTTATTGTCAGCATATATTATTGGACTGTTCTCATAAAGCCTGTACAGTAAAATGATTTGTGTTATAATTCAGGAAAAATGCCAGTGAGAACTTAATTTTAGCCAGTAGATGTTTGTAAGCACTTGCAGTTTTTTATGAATTGGATAAAAAGTGTAAACTTCTCGCCCTGTGTTTAAATTTGCACACATCCATAGGTTACGAGATCATATTTGGCTGTGTCTGACCAAGTGACCATACCAAGACAACTTAAATATGACACACAATAAAGACAACAATATTCCAGCAAAACGAGTAAAGACTGTTGACTTTTTAAAGCAAAAATTACCTGTTTTATATCTGGCTTATATTTACATACATATTTACATATATTTGGGGGCAGGTTAATGAAATGGATTTTCAACTAATTTAGTGTGGATTAATTTCCCATTAAAGGTCTATGGACACCTATGAACAAGATCGTCCTTTTCACTCTCATAGGCACTAGAAATCATGATAATAACTGCAACTCCCAACAAAATCTATAAAGGTTTACCATTTCACAATTCTTTTCTCAATTCTAGTTTTATATATGGTATGAATAAACATTAGCTAATGATTCACATTGATGATGTAAAAGGAGTGACTGCCTAATTTTCTGTTACGTTATCCCTTTGTGTATACAACCTTTGTTTCAAGGACACTGAACACAGGTTTGTGGCATAAGGCAATATCTTGGAATATTTTGTCTCCTTTGAAAAGAACAACATCACAATATTCATATGATATATGTGGGCTTGTAAAATGAGGGTTTAACTTATTAAGGCCTAAAATAAGAAATTTTGATGAGCACGACACTCCACATCATAGTTTGCACAAATTTAATGAGTTTCCCAGATTTATCAAAACTTTCAAATGTGTATATCTTGGAAAAGAAAAGTCCTTTTCGAAAAATTTCAACAGAATTTGAATGAGATTATCACACACAACAAAATGTACTGAATGTGGAGCAAATTGGCTATAGGTGTCTGTAGTACTTTTAATGTGAATGCTGCAATGTTTGAGATGGAATATCTGTTTAATATTAAACGCCGGTTCTGACTTACACTTTGTCCTTGCAATACACATCTAAGAGTACTCAATCTGATATAACCAAGCATAAAAGTGGCAAATATAGACAACATCTGTAAGAAAAAATGAAATCATTTTGTAAAATATAAGAATGAAACACTCAAAATTGATTGGATAAGTACTATTTATGTATGCACAGAATACAGAAAAATTACTGACTGTGTTAAAAACAGATTGCAACTTAAGACAACCTACTAGATTTTGACATCAAATGATGTTATTAAACAAGTATTAAATAAACCTTGATTCGATCCTACACATTTCATCACAAAGACAATTTTTCACATCACTATTAACTGCATGGCAAAGAACCCACCTGGAAAAATTTCAGTTTTATTTGAATATGACACTTGACTAAGCCAAGATCATGAATTATTTTTGTATTGGATTTGGATTTTATTACCAGATTGCATAAACAAGTTTTCAAAATGATTCGAAAAAAAGTTGCTTTAAGTCACATTTTGTATAAACTGTTTTTTCTCCTTCTAATAATTATAATAATGATAATTAGTCTTATATAGCGCAGAATCGAAACAAAAGTTGCTCAAATGTGTGTTAATTACCTGTGTAAGTAATGTGAACTGGGCAAACTGCCAGCAGAGCATGAAAAACAAAGAGGGTATGAAGATGAAAGCACTGTGCAGCCATCTTGGCCTGGGAATGCTGGGGTAAACAAAAAAGGCAAAGAAATAGATTGAACGTTAATCTTAAAAAAAAAGTATTGATAATACTGACTACAGTAATTTGGAAAGCATTTGCATATACAATTTTTGTTATAAATTTTCATCTCAATCCATTAATTGTGTTTAACATATGCAATGGTGATTTAATAAGATAAGAATTGTTCGATATCTGTTTTTAGGTTCATCTTTCGAAAAGTGGAAATAGACAACAACAGCAACTCAGGAATACAGCAAGTACGATACATATACATGAGTTTGACAATGTGCTGTCACTAAAATACATTTCAAAGGCAACATCATAGACTTGTATGGAAGTTTTAAAGTTGTGTTAGAACATACCTCAATGTGTAAGTGATGGCAAGTAGCTGCAGAATGAAAAATGGGTAGCCCATACTCTCTCTCAGGGGTGGTGTCCACTGCACACGGGTACACTGCGGGAAGGTAAATGTCACATTGTGACGTATGCGTGGGGAATTGCATGAATTCAGTCATTCTTTAATTAGTTTATATACTACTGTTGATCATTAAATTTCAAATGATCGGTGATGCAACTATTGCGGACTGACTTAATACTCTATAAAGAATTTTTAAATTTCTTAGCAGTGGACATTAGTCACATTTGTGTTATTTAAAGCATAACTTTAACGATCAATACGAATGAACGGTTGAATAGCATAGAGTAGGGTTTCCCTAACTTTATCCCCCCCACCCCCCACGAACCCCCTGTGGATGTCAGAGTTGTCCACGAACCCACAACTTTTCGAGACACGATCTGAGTCATTATTATACTATAATACGCTTAACAGTGCTTTGTAAAAGATCAAGTTCATAGTGTAATAAAGAAAACAAGATATGATCAAATATTCATTAGGAAACTTCAAGATCAGATCATGAATTGTATCACGCATCGATCACCCATCACACACGATGAGACGGATGCTCCTGTTTTTTATCACATGCACTGTACAGTACTACTATGGCAACATATGCGTATGGAACGCGAAAAGAGTTTGTCGATTGGTACGACTTTTGTACATTACTAAATTATATGATATATGATCAGATTTAGTTCAACATAAACTACTCTAGTTTTGACTTTCAGAAACGTCTCACGAACCTCCTGGGATGGACTCACCCACCCCCTGGGGGTTCATGCACCCCAGTTAGGGTACCCCTGGCATAGAGTATTAACTCATCTGTAGAATTTGAAGATAATTTTTTGCAAGTTTGACAGTGAAGTATTAACTAGAATGCTAAATCTCCCAAGTGGGACCTGAACGTTAATTTACCTCTCCGTGGTTATAGAAGAAAGCAGCGACAGCGATGAACCCGCCGAAGAGAGAGCCGCTGAAGAGAACGGCCAGACTGAAGAACGCACTCATCATGCACCCATTCCAAAAGAAGATAGAATTAACGTAAAATATTGCGATGTCTCCCATTCCTGCAGAAGAGACAGAGGGAAAAAACGCAACAAAGATTAGAGGTTTCCATGCTCAATTTTTTTTATAGCAACCTTAGTTTTATTTTGCACACTCAAAGGAGAATTTAATTTTCTCTTGTAGTAGTCTGTAGTTACATATCTAAGTGTGTGTCAAGACAGTAGTTCCATTTTAGAAAGAAACTTTTCCATTTCAATACTAAGATCTCATTTCAGATAAAAAATGTCCAATTATATGCTACAGTAGCTTTTACTACTCCCATGATCCCTCCAATATGCAAAATAGTTTCTCCAATATGCAAAATAGTTTACACCATCTGGAAGAACAACAATAACTAATGAATATGCATAGTTGGCTTCTGTTCCTTATTCATTAATGTCAGCATAGAAAGCAGGTTTTTTATGTTTTTAATTCCTAAAATTATCAAACTATTTCACATCCCACTAGATTCATTCAGAAGTGCAGAAGCCTGTATTGATGTCTGCAAAAAAAATACATTTTTTTACAAGTGAAAAGGTTACATTGGCTGATAACTAGCCAAATGGATACTGGTTATAACAAGTCTCAATTTTCCAAACTATTAAATGCAAATTGAGTGTTCAGTTTGAAGCATCTGTTGTGATATTGATGCAACAAAATATCCCCTGTAGAAAACACTTTGTACCAAAGATTTGCTTGACTTTTAGATATCTACATTTCAAACTGAACCAGATGTTTCAAAAAGGTTTATTGAATGCGAGAATACCTTCACAACTCTGCACGTCAGACAGACCACGGCCCCTCCGGACGTTGTAACACATTCTGGTGGGTCGATTAATGGACTGCATGAAAGACTCGTAACCTCGCTTCAGTATTCCAAGGAACATCTGTCACAGAATAAAAGTTTTCGTGACATTACAAATTTCAGCAAAAATGTTTTATTAAGATGATGGCATGTTCTTATGATTCAGCACTAAAAACCTTGTTCTATTTCCCCCACCCCTCCCACCCTACCCCCTTCCCCAAACCCACAATCCCTACATCCACCAATACCTTTCCCTTTAACTTACCTCTGGATAAATGTTAAACCTTTTCAGAGCATTCACTGTTTTAGGGTATTCCACAGTTTTATCCAGTGTGGCCGAGGAGAATCCATCTCCTATACTCCGTGCAACAGTCATTTCTTTATAATATGAAAAGTAGAACCCCTGAATAGGGAATAAATATTGAAGAAAACATTAGATGAAAGTACAGTAGTTAGTCGTATTAAAATACTCCTTTTTCTGAACATTCTGCAACAGAAGGAAACTAAAATCTTTCTCTCAAACATGTATCTGTCCTGCCCAGACAAATGTATTACATTCAATGATAGTTCCTCAAATGTAACAAAGACACTGCTGCCAATGGGGGAGGGGGGGGGGTTAGTTTAATTAACTATATTTACAGTAGCCTTATGACTGACGTTAAATTTGATAGTTATTGCTGTTGTTTGGACAATGATATTGGTACACTCAGTCATTTCTCACTTTACAAGTGACTGCTGTGTGTACAGTAGAAGTTCCAGACCCAGTTCTGAGCAGCTAATGACTGGTTAATTAAAATTACACTGTAACAAGTCACAGTCTATTATTTCCCCAGCTTGATTTGTAAGCGAAGGAATTTCAAGAAAATGAATATCTTTTGACTTACCATTTCTGAACGGAATGTCATTTCCCTCTCCAAATCGGACAGATGCGAGAAAAATCGGTCGTACTCAAACATGGTGGAAACATGGTAGCTGCAAGGGAAGAATAACAAAGCAAAATGTGTAATACCAAAACAGCTCATCACAGGTTTCACAGCTGTAATGAATTGTAAAGAAATGGGACAGTTTAATTGACTTGAAATAACAAAGTTTCAGGAAATTGAGTCATTAAAATTTAAAACAGTATTTCATTTTTCTTCACATTTTTATTTAAATTGCTGTTTTTGCAACTGGAATTTGATATCTTAAAAAGTTCTCAGAATTTACAAGTTACTAAATAGTGGGCTTCAACTCTGGGTAAGATGTTCTACTTCTAGGAGATACTGTAGGCTGCTGTTCTTTTTTGCTTTTTAGTAATTTAGTTAAGTTGAAATAGCAAAGGAATTTTTACCATGCATCACTGGTTCAGGTCCTGTTCTAGCCAGTAATTTTTTTTATATCTATAGATGACAATACCTGTAGATCATTACTTGATGAAAGAGAAGTAAGTTACAATTTACCAGATATTATCCCACTAAACTGCTCTGCAAATTCTATGCTATTATGAATGCCAGATGGGTGGAATGCAATTTCAAGCAAGGAACAGTATTATCCAGAAAAGAACTAAATATAAACATGTTATGTAACTCACTACTGAAGGACACCAAATGCAACAGCTGTGAATAGGAGAGAAAGAAAAAGGTGACAAGTAATTGAAAAATATTATGAAAATTTACATTTTTGTAGCAAGTGGCCTCTGCTTCTGTTCATTTCTTTACAAGTAATTACATAGGTTGCACAACTTAGAAGAGGTAGCCTAAATAAGTCCAGTACATAATTAAGTGGTTTGTGGTGGTGAGGGTATGAGATATTAAAGCTGGTTAAAATAGCAAGACCAAAAAAAGGTGTTATAACATGACTTGTTTCCTTATTCATCTGGCTGCTAGAGAAAGATAGAATCCCAACCTGCAGAAGAGGGGTTATCAAGAGAGGTGGTATGTACAAAGGGCATTAAAATAAGTGAAAGTCAATTCTTGAATTATACTGTTCTAAATTGTAGTTATGGTCAATCGTACTATGTGTCTCCCACAACATGCCAATTGTTGTGTTGGAAAGAACATTCTATAATTTCTTAAAAGAGCTAGACTAGGCTATTTCTTATTTGTGAATCCTAATATCAAAAATTTAATCTCAACTTAATTTAATCGCATTGAATCCTCCCTTGGCATTTCCTAGCCTAAGTGTTGAATTAACTGCAGGAGGACTACAGTAGCCTAGTGGTGTAATACAGTACATTGCTACTTGCACGGTTGCCGGGCAAATAGCCACGACTATGATATTGGTTATTACTATTTCGTGATGCATTCACTTAAAGTTATTGCCCAGCTGCTGGATGAATACTGAGGGCACCTTATTTGTGTGGCTGCTATCATGTAAATAACTAGACGTGTGTGTCATATTCCGCCATGAGTTGCTGGCAAACAGGCACAACAATTATTATTAACATAATAAGAATAACATAACTCCCAATCTTATTTGCAAGGTAGGCTAACCAATAGGTCTAGTGGTAACATAATGAGTGCATATTAATCGCGCTGCCCTGAGAAGAAATGACACATTGCCTTAAATGCGACCATTGCTATTCTTATATTAGTGTCTCATTTGGTCGCTGATGTCAAATTTACAATTCTCGCGTAACTAATCCAAATAACTGTTATCGTGGAAACCTAATGTCGAAACAACCCCGCCTAGCCTTACCGAATAATACAAACGAAACATTCCACATGTTTAAGACGGAAGGATTCCCTATTTTCGAGCCATGTCTTCCATTGCCATGTTGGGTAGTTCTTTCTGGGCGAAGTGGATCCGTAGATACACCAACGGAAGAAATATGTGTTGGTTTGTTTCTGTTGTGCCTACCGTTCTTTCGCTCCTTCGCCGCCATATTTAAATCTTACGAGAATCGATTCGAAGATATGACAATATCTACCCAAAACAGGATTCCCATTGGTATTCACATCATAATGAGATATATGGCGCGCCGATTGTACATAGTTGTGTTGCCGACGCGGAAACTTATTCAGCTCAGTATTCAAAATGAGGATGATATGGTGTTGAAAGTACATCTAAAATCCACCTATGAGATAAGGGAAATGGCTTCTCTGTGTGTTGGAGTGTCAGGGGAGGTCTGAGGCACAGTTGAGGGCTACCAACTTAATGATCCGAACCGGTATCGCTAAAACAGGAGTAGCCTTAGAAGGAACTAACATCTACTTTCCACTGGATCGTATATTAGGACTCCATCACCTCCGACACAGCAGTGCAGTGGTCACAAGCCAATAAATCTCTATGCCACGGAGTCCGTGGGGGGGGGGGGAGGAGGATTGGACACCGATCTATCTTAATTTGAAGCTTAAATATTGCTCATGAAGTAGTATAAATGAAGAATAGGCAATCAATAAGGAATCTGGAAATAATTGTTCATTTATTGATATTTATTCATTGGTTTACAAGAGCTTAATACATGATCTTCATCATGTTAAACAGACAGCAATGAAGATAGGTATTCTACTACAAACAACTAAACACAGAGACAAGACTCCCCCAATCTCCCCCCCCCCCCCAACACCGGTTACTTGCCATATTGCTTACAATCTTTATCAACATTGTATTAAAAAGCACAAGATTTAAAATTTGATTACAATGCAGTTTATCAGCTTCATCAGTTAACTATTTTTGCACATAAAGCAATGCGCAAAAGCATTTGTCCAAAATTCTTGAGATATAAGGCTGCAGGTTTTGACCTCTACTGACCTTTGACCTCCACCTATTTAAAATAATTGAGACCTTCAAATCATAATGAACAATTCACATGCCACACACATACACACAAACACAGCCTCACCTGCATTGGTTAAGCAACACATTCCAAACCAGGGAGGATGTAATATATGTCAGTTGAGAATGCAGAAGGTTATTCTCTTCTTTGCTCCACTCCTGATTACATAATCTCAGTCCCTAATGAAGCACCATATGCTTCTATTTCCCCTCACCCACCCCACTTTTATTAAATTTTGCTAGTAAAGAAGTGTGTATGTGTTGCCTGAAAGTGCTCACTGCAACCCCTTGACAGGGGGGGGGGGGTTGGGTGGACCTAGCCACTTGCTTTATTTGTGAGCACCACACACTGCTAAGACATCGAATGCCATCAAAACAGAGTTGGTTTCTTGTTCATCGTTGAACGAACAATAACTTTGACCTGTAAGCCCTCATAGCAACTAGGCATACATTGCCACCAAATCTGGTTCCCCTGCTGGTTGGTTTAGTAACCAATAAAGGTCAATGATGCACACATGGATAGTCTTAAACCATATGATCTGGGAGATGCATCGAGAGGATAGACGCTACATGCTCAATTTCAGGCGAGAACTAACAAAGTCCACTCTTCCATGTAGATAGGCTGCCTTGTTCTCAGTCTTGATTGGTCGGGTCATGTCGCTGGTTCGTCCGGTTTGCGATACTTGCACTGAATCCACACCCTATACATTGTGATCTGTCGCCCTCTGTTGACTTGTAGTCTACGGTCGATTAAGTTCTGTTCTTCCTTTAACCCTGCTGCGGTGAACATGTTCTTCAGTTCATCTGTAAAATGGAGAGCAGAGAGAGAGACTGCTAGGATGACAAACAAGGAAAGTCCTTGTGATTAACAACAACAAAAAATGAAATTTAGTTACAAATTATAACAGAATCAAAAAGGGTTAATACAGTCAACTTTAAAGGGTGTGAAGATTCGGGCACAAAGAAACGTCTGATGCCGGTAATCTGACCTAGACTCGAATGAGGTGTAACAGAAGTGTTAGACACCACCATCGATCCCAGAAAATACACACACAGCTTGCTACCGTCTGCAATTAGACACTAGTGTACAGTCACTTCATGCAGCTACGGTCAATACCAATAACACAGTGTACATAGTAGCGATGGACATCTCAGGTCTAGAAAAAAAGATATCACGTTTCATTACTGTCTGCATTTTGTAGCGACACGAAAAATTCACTTGCAAGCAACGGAAAGTTAACTTTTGCACAGGGCGGCACACGCTTTGCGACGAGTCTTCAATGCCTTTAAACGAAGCAGAATTCAAGTATTAACTACAACTATCACAATATCAAAATATTCTCAACATCTAGTCTCTGTAACTCAAGGTATGCATACATTATAAAGAAAATGAAAAAACAAGGTAACTTTCAATTCAATTGCCCCTGATGACATCATTTACTCAGTTGTTGCCAGATGCATTACGAAAAATATCACCAAATTTCATCAAAATTCATATCTTTGGGATACAAAATGCTATGAGGATGTAGAAAATTTCTCCAGAAATATTGCTAACCGATCAGCTTCAACCACCAGAAAATCCATTTCATATCTGTCATATGCTTTTATTTCCCTTATATACATTATGACATCCAAAGCTATGAAGTAACTGACAGGGGAAACTAACCCCATACTTGGTAGTGAGGGTGGGAAACTAGTACTGAATTGTTGACTCATTTTAAAGACAGGATGCTATATGTAATGAAAAACATACAAACTTTCATTTACAGACTTCTGACCATTTGCATGTGTACCCACAAATTTAATTACATTCCGGATTGCTAAAGGAGCAAAGAAAATTTTTCTACCTGTTTCTGTGAACTAGCGTGATCAGGCTGGTTATACTATCAGCTAAATCACTGTGTACCTTTAAAAAACACTACATCTCATGTTACTTGTACAGAACCTCACATAATTAATAAAGTTATGAGGCATATCACTGAATATTCATGTAAAAGATGCATACTACCTTGAGTGAAGAAGTAGACTCTTGTCCCATCCCCTCTGACATAAAAGTTCTCAGATAAACAACGTCCTGGTGAATTTGAAAAGATTGTGAAAGATTTTAATATTGAATATATCAGTGATCGTAACATGTAGATCAATGTATAGGTTATGGCCGCAGTGATCCAGTATCTATAAGCATTTAGCATTCACCAACTTAAAACCTCTGCTGATACTAAACTTTAAGAATTTAGGCTAATTTGAATCAGCCAATTAGGTTGAATCAAATTACCCATACGGCAACTATTGAATACTTCTCACGTTCCAAAAAGGAGGCTAGTCCAGGTGCAAATGTTAGATTTGACTGATAACAGAGGGACATATTTTAGGAATCCTGCTGCCATTTGGATTCAACTAAAATATAGTTTGAGATAGCAAAAGATGAAGTTGGCACATTTTGTACTAAATCTGTGACAATTTCAGAGCTATTAATATCGCGCAAAAGCTTTGTTAACCAGGAACTGTGATAAAATTTCATGAGGACTAGAATATGTTCCTTTTTCATCAGGATTAAATAAAATTTCCCCTAGACTAGCCTTTAAGACAACTGAACATTTCTGATAGAACCAATGTGTTACATGTGTTAAAATACATGTACTTGTATAAAACTGACATGGTTGCATTTAAATACATCCTTGCAGGGATGTGCTCAGGAATATTTGAGTGCCGAGCAGATTGTGCGGTAGTGTAATCCACACCCTGGGAGAGGGATCTCATGGGTGGGGTATCCCCTCCCCACTGGACAAATTTTGCACATGAAGTATGCTCAGGTGGTGCTATTTTTCCTATTCTGTGCCATGTATTCTCCCAGATTTTGGTTATGGTAAAATTGGTTAAATTATCATCAAAAAAGTGCCGGGCGGAAATGTTTAAAATACTGTTTGTGCTGGGCGGCATTCAGAAACTGCTGGGCGCAGCCGCCCGGTGGCGCCCAGTGTGAGCACATCCCTGTCCTTGGTTTGACCATTGTTGAAAGATGAAATGTTTAAATCATGTTTTCCATACATATTTTTATGTCATCTGTTATCATTTTAATTGGGGGGTATCTTCTTTTGAACCACATGTCAAATAAAGTTCTCCTAAAACCATCAACAATCAAAACAATCTAGTATTTTTATCACCTTTAAAAAGATACATAATTTATATCATCAATTAATCCCTAACATCAATGTATGAATTTTATGTTTGTAGGAATGTATTTTTTGAATTGTATGAATTATTGAATTTACGAATTTGAATTTAACTTTTTGAATTTTTTTTTTAAATTTTTAAATTTATGAATTTGAATTTATGAAATTTTTTTAAAAATGAAATTTATGAAAAAAAATTGTATGAATTTCTGAGTAGTGGTTGACTTACAGGTAAATTATATATTTATATCATTTTAAAGAGTGTCTTGGATACAAGTACTCACCTGGTTTGAACCTTAGCTGAGCTAGATCATATTTCCCATAATCCCTCAGAAGAATCATCCCTCCTGGTTTGAGAAAGCTCGCTAACCTGGTTATAGCATACTGCATCCTTAAAAGAAAACACCAAAAAAGACTACAGGTTATTCTGTTACAAATCCAAGAAAAGAAGGCTGATGAAGAAGAAAATTAACCCTTCCTTGTAATAAAGTTTGATTGTAGATGTCGACAATCTGTCAATGTTCATCTATTTTAGCAAGGATCTAAAAGCAATGCTTTATTGCGCATAAAACTGATGGAAAAGTCCCTCTTCCACTCCTGCACCTCCTCCCCACACCCAATGGAAAAAGTGCTTAAGTAAATAACTTATGATCCTGACACCTTTTGCTGTTTTTGTAGGTCCACTTTAATTAAATTAGCTGCTGTAATATCCTCGTGGATGGCCAATTTGCAGTACAAATTTAAGCTATATTTTGACCCTGAATTCCTCCTTGTTATGAGAGACTAGTAATTCAACAAGACAAAATATTCATATCCCTTTAATTTGAGATTTGTTGAACAAATGGTTTAACATATTGTACAAAATCAGATAGAAAACAGTGATATGGTATTTCCATGGCAACATAATTCACAAACAATTCACTGGCTGACTGATATAATGTGTTACAGTATAATGTTAATTTAAAATATCACTCTGTGCAAGGTTCACCATAATAAATTGTTGAAAATGTTGACAGTATAGAAAAAACCCTAATCATGAATAAAATCTTCAAATTTGTTGGCCACAAGTTTCTAGATTAGTTGCCCGGTACTTTCTTGGGTTCACTTCTGGTCACATTTTTATGATCGGTTTGACCAAACAATACATTGTCAGTGACTTACTTGTCAGGATGGACAGCTGACAGGACAAAAATGAGAATGATCATATCAAGACTGCCCTCAGGAAACGGTAACTCAGCTTCCGGATCTGTGATGTCAAACACAAAACCATAACACCTGGACAGGTCGTAGTCAGGATTAGACTTGACCAAGTCAATCGCAATGGGAGAAAAATCGCAGCCATACACAAATAGATCAGGATCGCTGTTAACGAGGAATAAAATAGAAATATTTCGTTATATATTTTGTGGGTGATGGAAATACTGTAAGATATAGAAACATACTATAAACAGAGGACAGTGTAACTGCTGAAAAATAAGTCCAAACTGATCACATATGGTCAGAATTCTACAATGCTGTTATATCTACCCAAAGACTGTATTGTGTCAATTAAAATTTGACTTTCTTTTACATTATTCTGAAAACTCTCTACAATTTTCCAGCATGAAAATTGTTCACTTTCAGTATTGCCAGACAATTTGAAGGTTTAATGCATCCTTGTAATTTACTTTTACTTACAATTTTAGCACACTACACTAAAAACAGAAATGTAACAAGTCACTCTAGTTTCAAGGTCAAGCAGGGTCATTCCCAGTAATTTTGGTGACTCAAGTTTTGGTATTATCTCTATCATGACAAGAATAAGTCCATTAACCGTAGGTTGCATTTTTCAGCCCTCTTGACCTCAAGTTACTTAAACTTTATGTCTCCTGCGAAAGACTGGGATTGGTGAGTTTGGAAGAGTTGATTTGTTCACAACTTGTCATGTCTGCCTTGATCTGATAGTGATTTGGCTACTAGCTGTGTGATGATTTGCATAATATATGAACAGGCAGCTCAACTAAGGTGCGAAAAGATGGGACTGATCACTCAGCTAAACCAACTGGAAAAAAGCTGGCGTTCAGTACAACGTTTTTTTGTGGATCCAACCCATAGTTAATGGACACTTTCGCGGCATGATGGAGAAAACATGACAAACTTGCTTGAGTCAAATCACCTTCAAAATCTGGCTTAGAGTTTTCCTGTCATAACTTGTTACAACAATGTAAACAGATGAGTTTTCAATCGAATGCTCAAATGGAATAGCACCAAAGTTCTGAAAAATACTAACTTGTTTGTCTGAAGAATTGGAAAGACAGTGTTTCCTACACCGCATCCGACCTCTAGATACCTCCTTGTACAATGAGACCCTGGGAAAGACTTGGTACTGGAATCACCCGAGCATGCTACCTCTGTCCCTTCTTCTGCTCCTGATGTGGTTTGAATCCCTTTGTCATCTCTTTGTTTCCTACTCGATTCATTTTCTGTTTCCTCTTGCTCCCTGGAAGCAGCATCCTGGATATCATCTGATTCAGCTGATAGAGGTTTGGTTGAAAGTTCAGGAAATTCCTTGAACAACCAGTGCCTGTCTTTAAAAAATCTGTTCTGATGTTTAGAGTAGAATTCGTCCCAGAATTTGTCAGCATCATTTTCATACACCTCTGTGGAAGAGACAAGGTTTTGCTTGGACTGACTGATAAATATACAAAGCAAAAATTGATAAAAATGTTTCTCATTAGACTAAGAACATTGCAACTAAGAGTTAGCACATAGCAATGGTTTGAAATGATTGTCTTGTGGAAAATAGAGTGTTGCTCATATGGAGCACAAAATTTTGTGTTTGTTGTTGACGAAGGTAGTTTACATGTATTGTGAACTTGGTGATGATGTGATACTGTATTATGTATTACATATATTGCAAGTGAGATATGTTATAAATGCATATTATGTTATTTCAAATATTACACATATATATTTACATAAATTCATATGTAACAAGTGAAATGAATATCTGATGGAACTTATATCATAACCAGGGATCAAGCTGGGGGAATAATTAAAATAGTTACCAAAATCAGTCATGAAAAGGCTGATTGTAAGGATGATCGCGGAACTTTTTAAGGACAGGCAAGTAACAGAAACTACAGTATGAAAATACATTCTTAACCACTTAATGATTTTGAAAATAAAAATACAGCTTATAATGATAAGTAACTTACTGATAAGTAACTAGCTTACAATGATAAGTAACTAACTGACACTATCAACAGTACCTTGCCTATCATCATCTATGAGTGTTTGTGAATTTTCTGCAATCTTTCTCTGAGCATCAGAGATTTGTTCCTCTGTCCATGTCATGTTATCCCTGGAGAAGCAAACAAGATTATTTTACTAATGTAGACCAGCAAGTTAGTAATTTTACGAGTAAATATGAAATTAAATCAATTAGCAATACAGGAAATTCTCCATTACATCCAGACCTCTTTCATCCAGATCGTAGATTATCCTAAATCCATCCATTCATAAACCTGTTTATATATGCAGTAATTGAATAATACTGCTCATGTATCTTCCTTGTTGTCCAGTACTTAAAATTCCATATACAAATACATGTGGTATTATTGCACGTACAATCTTTGAACAACTATTCAAATATCGTGTTTCACATCAGTAAACAAATTGCACTAGTCAACTGTATGTATATATACAGCAAGGGCATTACAGTTCTGCAAACTACATACATAAAATGTAATGTGCAATAAAAAAAAATATGGAAAGCTTTAAAAAGCTTAGCCTAGGCCTATGTGGGTCCACTTCATGCTCAACAATACCGAACTACCGTTTGCTAAGAACATGTGTAGTATCTATTCCCTTTCTAGGGATTTTGTTTTACACATTTGACAATGATCACACAGTGACCAGTCTCCAAGGGAACTGGGGTTGCGAGTGGATCAGTTAACCAGTTTGGTTTCGGGCCAAGGTTCTTTCTCGAGTAACTTCTTAAACGTTCCACTGTGTCTTTGACATAAAAAGTGAAAATGCAAATTTCAAAAATCCTGCTTACAAGCCATACTCTTACATTTTTCATGATGTAAAACGCAGTAGTGCACAGTAGACCCGAACTCCCAAGTACACACTATCACTGTATCACATGTACGCACATTAAACATTTCGCGAAAGTACTACTCACAGTACCATCTATTACCGGTAATGAATTTTCTTTATGGACAACAAGTGCAATATTAAACCTTCACCCCATTGATTCAGTTCTTCTCACCAGGCATTATGCTCGAAAACCTTTCCAGGATCATTAAGATACCTAGTTCCAAAGGGTGTTCTCTTTGTTTCATTGCTCTCTTCTTCAGAAATATCGGGAGTCTTGTT
>JAIPMN010145886.1:0-13056 GCA_020650975.1 Apostichopus californicus
TATATTTTCGACTGGTTAAACCCTGGATTCTTCCAGGGTAGTGGATCAGATTGGCTGGTCTGTGATGTCATCATAGCATATGGGCTCAACAAGCTTCACTTTCCTACTATAACCTTCTTGCTAATTATCCTTGAAATTATCCTTGGTGTGACATTCACTGCAGTCAGAATTTCACCAAAATATTACTTTTATTACTTACACTAGAATAACCCTGTTATGTCTATTTGATAGAAGATTACAACAAGAATTACAGTAATAGTTGACCTACACGTCATCAAGTTCCTTCACTTTGACTTCATCGTGAGCCCTGACACCATCTGCTTCGTGGATAGCTGTTTCGACGAGGAAAGAAAAAAGAAGAGAATTTGCAAAACATTAACCATTTATTTTATTCAATCTCTACTTTACCGCTTGCTGTGAACAAGAAACTACATACAAATTCAACTATTTGGCAAAAGCATCAGAGGTAGCCTACACTATTTTGTTGTTGTCCTTTTCAAAGTTAAATCTTGTTTGCTACAACTGTCACTTCTTACAATTACTTCTTGAGGCCAGAAGATTCATTACTCAGTAAGTATTTCACAACATACCCTATAGGTTGTTGCATGGTGCTGACGTGACGATTTATATATTCCTATTGATTCACTCTAAAGTTTCGTTTTCAAAATATTGCAAGAATACGAATGTGCTAGAAGGTTTGAAATTCTTCATGTCACTTAATGAAGAATCTCAATCGGAGAATAATTGTGAATGACTTCTCCAACTCCAAAAGACACTGGAGACAAATGGATCCGCATCCCTCACAAAAGTGGAAGTAGTGTGACCCCAGGTCAAATCCATGCCGACGTTTTCCTGGTGTCCCTCCCTAAGTTAGTTTTGTTGCTAAGTTAGTTTTTGTTGCTAAGTTAGTTTTTGTTGCTAAGTTAGTTTTGTTGCTAAGTTAGTTTTGTTGCTAAGTTAGTTTTTGTTGCTAAGTTAGTTTTTGTTGCTAAGTTAGTTTTGTTGCTAAGTTAGTTTTGTTGAATATTAACTGTGATTGCTATAGATGTTTACCTTATATATGCTCTGTACTATCAAATGAAGAATAAACAAAACAAACAAAACAAAACAAGACAGACAGAAAACAATAGCTCGTTAATATACTGCTTAAAAGCCAATCTGTAATGAGTAGCGTTATACTACAGATCTTTAGATTATTTCGATCGATCAATCAATCAAACATTGGACGCTCAACTAAATACTCACCGAGTTTCATCTTGGTCCAATCCTTCTCCAACTTCTCGTAACTTTTCTTTGTATTGACTATTTCTCCATCCAACTTTTGGAGAGAAATGAGAAGCTCATTTGAAAAATCAGCGCATCATTTACCTGGTACTTGTGCTAAGCGAAATACAAATATACTCGTTTTCATGACTTTTTGTACGTTTTCAATTTCATTACATGAAGACAATTTTCTTTCAACCCTCAATCCACTGAATTTTCAATTTTTTAATCATCACGGTCACATTCAGTCACATTTGGGAGGGGGGTGGTGGGGGGTGGAAGGGGATTGGAGGGGGGGTGGGGAGGGAGGAGATGCTTACTCTATAAGTTACACTATCACAGATATGGTGACTATCTTTTAAGTATTGCCAGACAAACTCAGGCTACTAACTAGTGAAGGCTGCAAGAGGATAATTTTCCGAAAGTTCAATGAATTTCAAATTGTTAAAAAGAAGTCTCATTTATCAGTTACCTGTTTGAGGTTAGATTCCATTTCACCTTTAACTTCTTCGTACTGTCTCTCAAGCTTCACATAGATTCCTTCAAGATCCTTCCTGCAAAAAGAGATAAAAAGAAAATAAAGATGATGGATAAATCATAAAATTACAAACAGTGAGCTTGGGGCAAAGTTTATCATGTATTGTGGATAGCAAACTTGCAAAAGCAGAATGGAAAATTGCTAACCCATGTGCAAAGATGCTTAGCACATTTTAGTGCACAGAATCTTAGCAATTATCATAATTTTCTTAAAAAAGGAATGCTATAAACCTCGAGACTTCTTCACAGAATTTGCACACTTAAAATTATTTCCCTAACGTTGGACAATAAACAACTTGGAAATGTTGCTGTAAAAATTATCCGTAGTGTTAAAAGCTTGCCTCTTACATTGACATAAAAAACAAAACAAAAATTGGAACAATAACTTGCTCGGATAATTTCGTACCCCTTTTCTCTCAGAATTTCGTTTTCGTCGTTCTCTTTGTCTAGTTGATCCAACAATGACTTCTTTTGCGCCTCCATGCGTGCCTTGGACGAATCGTATCGTTTAATACTCTGTGAAAATGAAGCAAATGTAAACGTTTCATGACTATTTCAACAAAACCTGTCAGATAAAAACACACTTCAAACCAACACTTACAGCTTCAAAAAAGCTTCTTCTTGGAACTGAGTTCCTAATATGGAAAATTCATCAGTATATTTAAAGTCCATTTTATTAAACATTTACTCTTTCCCCCTTTTCTCTCGAAATTGCTGGTTTCAAGAAAGTGCACTCCATAGATGAAGAATGGGGTCCATTGTTTCACCTCCCTCAGTAGTTGAGGTCAGAGAGGAGGTCAAAAGCTGTGGAACACTCTGGTCTGTCACCGGAACAAGCCTGCCTTTTAATTTCTGAACGCTCAATGAAAACGATAAGGTATGACATAAACCAGTTGTCATCTATAATCATGACAAGAAGAGTGTTTCAAAGGGAGCTCCTGTAAAGCATTATAACCCTTAGGATTCACTCAAATAAAATAAAGTAATTAAATGTCCTAACATATGAATACTGACTACTTCAATTAGTTAACTCATACTTGGAAATTTTCATAGTTAGCTCAATTACTGTGCATTTTCATGTTTGACAATTTTAACTATCTTACTCATTAACTTTTATTTCTGAATTTTCCTTTATTCTACTTGTAAATTTATCCTTTTACATGTTGTATTCTTACTCTTTTAAATATGTACTATTATGCGAGCATGCAATTTCCCTCTGGGATATCATAAAGTAATACTTACTTACTTACTTACTTACTTAAACTGGTCTTGCTGAATGCCTTGTTGGCAAGGAGAAGCTGATATTTGCATTTATGCACGTAAACTTAAAAGCATGACATATATATAACTACAAATGTAGTACTCACTCGTTTTATCTCTAAAAGTACATCTTCGCTCTCGACGACCTCCTCTTGCAGAGTGTCGACTTCTTTCTTCTTGGCAAGATTTCCTTCCTTTTGTCTTTTGATCTTTTTAGTCGTCTCGTGCTGCAAAGAGAAGGTTTGCAAATTAACTAACGATAACTAATTATTGTACAATGTGTTGTCGTTGGTAAACATCATGTTTACACCGTTCTTTCGTGTGCCCAAGTTGGACTGAAACATAGAAAGCATGCTGATGTGTGCTATGGCACTATAGCTGTACATTGTAGTTCCATACAACCTTTAATATACTGTGGTGCTCCGGCAAAATTTTTGGCCAATAACACGACACCGTCTACTGCCCCAATTAACAAAATTGATTAATTGATTGATTGATTGAAAAATTAAAACTAGTCTGTTAAACATCATCCTTGTTTCCTTTATGGAAACATCCACTATGTTCTTAAAGGGAGAGTATTAGTTACTCCTCTCCGTGATTTTGTAGAACACCAAGACAGATATGTTTTTCGTGACCAAGTGCTTTCTCAAATTTTACACATTCTGCAGGAACGTTATCACTACCACTAAATAACATCACATGGTGATTACATCCAAAGTAAAGCTCTTGAATAAAAGTAATGGGCACAACATTCATAGAAACTAATAAATCTAATGTTCCCTTTGGATTCTTTGATTGATACACACTTTAAAGCCGCACCAAATTTGACTTCATTTTGAAGTATGACCGTATTTAGTTTTTCATGAATGGTACGGTTGTAAGGCACGCCATCTGAGATTTGGAAATAAAATTAGAAAAGAAAAAAAGAAAGAAAATAAATAAATAAATAAATGTTAAATTAATAACTCACCACAGCTTGTTTCAGTCTTTTTTTCTCTTGCCTGGCATCAGCTCGTTCCTGAATCATATCTTCTTTGAGGATCACAATACCCGTCTCGAGATCTATAATCTATAAAAACATCGAAAACCAGAGAGAATCAAATAAATCGATAAACAATTTCAGTTATTTCCATCTAAAATGAGCAAGTGCAGGGCAATTGTGATATTTCATACCCTCTTTATAATATTCGACTTATTATAATAATATTCGGTAAGTTTAATAACTGTACCAGTTACCCGGACATGCTAGAGTGTAATCCATGTGTTAAAAGGTATTCAAAATTACAGATTATAGGATTTATTATTCATTAATTTAATATAAATCTTAAATAATGAAAAGTGTGTTTCTATTAAATGAGAACGCTGCATCTTTGAAACAAAGAAAGAAATAACACTAATAGCTTGATAGAGAAAATATGAATAACAAAGTATGAGTTGTAAATCTTGTCAAACAGACATGAAAAGTAGTTTGTGATTAGGCTCAGTTTTTTACTTTTGTTGGTTACCAACTTTCAAATAAAGCCCCCCTCCCCCAAATAAAAAAAATAAAAGGGGGTGGGGTATGAGGGGGTGCCCCAAAAAAGAATGGGGTGGTGCATGAGAGTGTCACTCATTGCCACCACCTTCTTGGATTCAAAGAAAGAGGTAAGAAAGAAGGAATACAGAAAGGAGTAACAAAAGCAAGACAAACACAACTAGTAAAAAGGTCTGACCTTTTGGTTGGTTTCTCTTAGTTTATCTCTTGTCTCATTCAAGGTAATTTGCTTCCTGAAGAGAGAAAAGAAAACTCTCACAGATTGCAAAGAAAGAAAGTTTTCTTGCTTTTGAAAAGCCTGTAAAACTTGGCTTAAAACTCCATTGATAAGGATGATGGCTTTCGTTGATGTATTTTAAAATACAAATCGTTATTTTTGTGATAGTAATTAGTTTAAGAATATATAGGTGCATAGTAAATCCCATATAAAATTTCGAAGCTCTCTTTTATAAAAGCTTTAGTTTGAGTCAAAGGCTCAGTGTTGCAATTCATGATGTGTGTAAATGATATTTACATACTTAGTGATTACATATGAAGATTGCACACATTAATGACTACATGTATAGGGTTACCATTTTTCTTTGAGCTGAAAGTGGGACTGATCTGGGGGAGCGGTCTAATGGGAGGGGGTGTCCCCCTCCCCTTTGCAAAAATTTGGATTTTGGGGCCTACCTAGAAGCCAAATGGTGCAATATTTAAGGTTGATTTCACTAGTTTTGTTTGCCTAATATGTGGCCTATTTCAGAAATGTAATTCATGCTATTTCTGGTTTGCACCACATTTACTCCATGCGGACTGGTGATAAAATGAATACCATGGTTGCACAACTACATCACCATGAAAAATATCCAAAAATGAACAGCACAACTCAAACTCAGTTCAGTCATGAATATTTGTCCCCTCCACTAATCTGCTTGAGGAGTCCCGGATTCTTCAACAGGTATGAGTGAAGGACATTGAACGTCCCACGTCAGTAACGATATCAATTCTATCGCAACGACGCACGTGGATTCGTATTCCCGCACACTTCAGGGTTACCATACCGAGTCGTCGTCTGCTACAGCAGCTAACGAGCTGTTTATGTACACATAACTTGGCGATTGCGAGTCTGATCCGAAAAACTTGTACTGCGTATATTCGTTTCCAGGAAAATCGGGACAATTTGTCTTACAGTCCGGGACGCTCACTTTTCCTTTAAAACACGGGACAATCCCGATTAATCAGGACGGATGGTAACCCTGTACATGTAAGGATTGCATACTGTTGACTACATGGTAAGGATTAGATACCATGCTGAGTATATGTAAGGATTACATAACATGCTTACTACATGTAAGCATTACATACCCTGCTGAGTACATGTAAGGGTTGCTTACTGTTGACTACATGTAAGTATAACATACCCTGTTGAATACATATGAGGATTACATACCCTGTGGAGTACATGTGAGGATTACATACCCTGCTGAGTACATGTGAGGATAACATACCCTGTAGTACATGTGAGGATTACATACCCTGTTGAATATCTGTAAGTATAACTTACCCTGTTAAGTACATGTGGGGATTACATACCCTGTTGAATATCTGTAAGTATAACATACCCTGCTGTGTACATGTAAGGATAACATGGCCTGTTGAGTACATGTGAGACTTACATACCCTGTTGAGTACATGGCAGTATTACATACCTTGCTGAGTAAATGTGATGATTACATACCCTGCTTTGTCAGCCATCCGTTGGTTTAACTGTGCTATCACTTCTTCGTGCTGTCTACGAACTAAATCTCTCTCTGGACTGAAAGGTGAAAACATAACGGTATTAATGACTATAACTGGAACAAAATTAGACTTTATATTTACTGACATAAGACCTGCGCTTTCTACTTTTAAACCTTTTAAGTACTTTTAAGCCTAGGCTAAGTATTCAATTTTGAAGGCACAAGTTAACTTTGTCTAGACTATCTAAATATTTGAAAGGGCCTCTACCATTGTGTCCTGTTTCCAGAAAAATGCTTCCTAGCCATCACGTTGTAACAATATTTCAGACCATTTACACACATCAATGTAGTGTCTATATTATCATGACTTATGAAAGAGTTAACAGAAGACAAGTGAAGTATAATTTATTAAGGGAAGAGAATTACAGGTGCTGAAAGCCAGTAAGTAACCGATATACTTGAAAGGCTCGCTCACCTTTACTTTCAACACCAATTTTTTTTTTTTTTTTATCAATTATGCATCTGTATACATTTTTCTATGGGGTACGTGGTCTAGGTTGGATATATAGATGCATGAGAATCCATAACTTCACAATCATGTTTGGGGTGTGGGGGGGGGGGGGGTTAAGTGTCATTTCTCTCTTTACCTGTATAGATACAGATGAGTATATGCTTTGCTTTAAAAGTGTTTTGTATTTTTTGAGGGTAACCTTTTAAGGAAACAACTGAAGACTTAGGCATTACATATTCCATCAAACAATATTGTTGTTATTTTATACCTTTTTCACCAGCAACATGCAATGTTAATATCTCAGCTTTGACAGTTTAACATTACATAAAATCAGAAAGTTTCATTGCTTATAATGCCACAAGCCCATATCCACTGGAAATATATCCATTTGACCCATAGCACTGGTTTAGCATAATGTGTATTGTGGGTGTTGAAGACTTTACTGAAGGACTATATGATTCCACTGTCAACCTTTAAAGATCTAAAATCAACTTTTTTGCTAAAACATTCCAAACTTACTGTAAGACTGCATTCTCTTTGTTCAACTGCCTCTGTTTTTCTTCTTGCGATTCAATTTCAATGTTCAGATCTTTAAGTTTCTCCTGGAAACATAAATAAAAAAATAACGACAAGGTTTAAGATTTATTTATAAGAAGCAAGATTGTGCAACAGGTGAAGGGGATTTGATTTTTACGGCAATGCAATTTTTCAAATTTAACCTCTTTGAATTTTTTCAAGCATATTTTTTCATACAACTGCACTTTGGCTAAGAATGACTTGTTAGCTTAGTAATGACAAGTTAACAGAAAGCCACCAATTGCTTAAACAAATCTTTTGCAGTTCATCATCATAACTAATATTTAAAACTTATGAATCTATCTGTCAATTGCATTATTGGTATAACAGTATATACATAGGTTTGACATATATATTTGCAATAAGGTAGCACACTGGGACTACACATAAGCCTATACTACAAGTTCTGTGTTAACGATCAAAAGTTGAACACATTTAGTTTTTTTCAAAATATAACCACGTTTGGATTTCACACAAACTACCTACTTCAGTGTTGCTTGAACACTTCTAAAGTATAAATTCTTACTTGCCATTTCCATCCATGTTTACATTGCTTGGGAATTTTTTTATCTCATCACTTCTAAGCAATTTAGTAAAATTGTTCTTAGTTTATTACTCAGTAAAGATATGTGTTTGCATATTATCTGCTGGTGCAAGACCATCTACTCCCTCCCCCACCCCCCCGCCCCCTTTTTTTGCATTACTCTGGTACTATGGCATAGGTCTACCAGACTCATACTTTGCTGCTATTTTTTTGTTCCATAAAGTTGTTTCAAACTCAACATAGTAACAGCAGCTTGGAAAAGGAAGTTTCAAATATGAACAAAGAAGTTAAAATTGAAGCACTAGCCTGTAAATTTTTCAGTTCTTCTGCATTAGAATGTCTAGCAGATTGCAGAGCTTCAACTATCTCCTTCTCTATCTCTCCTGGAAAAAACTGCAGTTTGTGCCGCAACAAACTTGCATGAATCGTCTCTGTTTCCAGCAAGGTGTGAAACTTCACTCTCTCCTCGTCCTGTGGAATCAATTTAATGAAAGAGAGTAATTATATAATTTTAAGCAAAGATTTAGGGATAAAAAGAGTTTTAATTTTCCCTACAATTTGCTTTACCGTTACTTTACACCACTTATATGCACGTGAAAAGTAAGAAAAAATGCAAACAAAAACAATTAAAATGGGATAAATAATGGGCTGGTGATATTACTGTTACTGTAATTAAAAAAAAAGCCTTCATTTTGTTACAAACTTAAGTGAATCAACTAAAATTTAAAAATAAACTTATAAACCGCAACCAACAATATTATATTATATTATCTAGTCAACTAAAGGACAACCATATCAACGTGTTACAAAACGATAAATACCACAACTTCTGAAATTTTTTTTGGTCACAATTTACAGTAAGAACTTTAAGTATCCAGTTCTCCAAAATGCAGAGATTTTTCATGTCAATTTATGTGACAAATTACAAGGATGTTACCTTTGTCTAAGAACATAGACTTAAAGGAAAGTCTGACACCAATTAGTGACTCCTGTAGGAACACAAATCTGTTTTATTTAGTACTTACCTAATTAGCTGAGATTGCTAAAACACTCATTCCACAATAAAAATTAAAGATATAAGCTTACCAGCAAATTTAATGCAGCACCCACTTGATTGATCATTCCAACATCAGTCTCTTTGAATCCAAATTCTGTGCTTTTCATCCGTTCACCTGTTATGTGTAAGTGCTTCAAAAATTAACTCAGGAAATAGTCTTGATTAAAAATTTATAGACATTCTCAATCGTCCAATATGTTCATTAAATAATAAGTTGACAGTTTTGAATAATTTAATAACTTTTTCAATGTAATGTAGCACCCTCGTATTCTGTTGTGTTTACAAACATAGCTCCCTGTTATTTCTGTTGATTGCATTTGCTTTGCATCTAATTTTGTTAGGGTTCATGCTGGGGATGTTTCTGGGGTTGGGCGTAGGCTCTCTGTTGACCTACTAGGCGCTTGCGTTTTTGGTTTTGTTGGAACAACTCTACGTTTTCTTTATATAGTTTTGAGTGTTTTGGTTTGGTTGACTTTAAGGTAAAACTTTATTTTATTTCTACTGTACTGTAACTTGTTTAAGTTCAGGCAAGTCCAACAGCAGCCCTTCAATGCTCCAGACAGGGTGAGTAATTCTGCAGGGGATTTCTTTACTTAAGTTAAGCATTTATTGCAAGGGTTCTAGGCCACCTCTGTAGCTATGGTAGTTGAGGTTTCCCGGGCGGTTGTGTCCCAGTTTTCCTGTTGGTTGGGTAGGGGGCTATAGGTTTCGGGACTTCAGGAAGTTCAAAGTGGGGTTTTCGACCTCCTACTTGCTTTGTTACAAAGTAAAACGTATATTTTATTCCCTATAATATATACATTTAATTTGAGGTTGAAAGTACTGCCTCCAAAACCTTTGTTATCTCTTTTATCATTTGTTTGTATGTTTTAGTAAATTTTATGTTTTAGTTATGTTTTAGTAAAGTTGTCCTGACTGGAGTTTGGCCTCCAGCCGTTCTTACCGTACCCCCCATTCACCACTCCTAGCACTGGGCCTGGGCGTTACATAATATCATAGGCCTAGCCTTAAGTTTTTTCAAGGAACAGTTTATTCCCTATCGCATAGCAAAAAGATAATAGGCTAGCTACTTTTTGTCGACAGGAACCAAAGCATTTTATAAGATAAACGATATTTTGAGTATTCAGAATTGCTACACAAAATTTTAACACTAAGTTATGCCCTCCTTTTATATACACAATTACAGGCAAAGACTAGGCCTGTGTCTAATAGGATTTTTTGGTTTGTTTAATCTAAGCTACAGCCCTCCTGCTGAATGATAATTGCGGTCCCTCCAATTACTGCACATTTGATTTCCCTTTACCCTTCAAAGATATGTACATAATTCCTAAGCAATATACGTTGTTGTCTAAAGCTAGCACTACGAATAGTTACAAAGCTTGAGTGGTTACAAAGGTAAAGCTTGAGTGACAAAGAATTTCTTTGGTAGTGGCTATTGACCCGGCCGCCGGGCCTCTAAGCCCCGATCGCTATTCACCCGGCTGTAGATGGTACCATGGAAGTTGTGCACAGTCCTGGATCTCATATAAATTTACTGTGTAGGCCTACGTACGTACGTCAGGCAGGGCAAGCCCATGTGTTCAGTAGGCCGCGCTATTAAAGTCTGCAATTGCCTGCGCTGCGGATCATCAGCAGCGATCGACCCCCACACAAACAAACGCAATCGCTATTCTCCCGCGCCATTCATTTCGGCAGCCGGGTCGATAAGCCACACTGTTCGCTATTCACCCGGCGGCCGGGCCGATAAGCTCCGCTCGCTATTCACCCGGCGGCCGGGTCAATAGGCCCCACCAATTTCTTTCGATATCAATCTTTCGTGAAACAGGTATAAAGGCGATCATGTATGGGTTTTAAGCCTACGACTGTTACCTACCAAGTTCTTGAAGATGCTGTAAGGTAACGGTGACATTCAAATGGTCACTATTTTGGTTATCCTTTGACTTCATTGTGATATTTTGCTGAAGATGTTCTATTAAGACAATAAATGATACAAAATTTAGCTCGGCCACTTATTATACCAAGGACTAGCTCTCGTTTCTAGAAACTTTAGCTTGTTAGCAACCAACTACTCTCGAATCAACAACTCTTGGAAAGTGGTAGCAGAGTTGTAATATAAACAGCCTATTCTCAATGTATCCTTCGTTTGCTTGTTTACTTTTTTCTCTTCCAAGTTCCGGTTCCAGTAGACCTAGTACTAACGTTAGGAGGGATAAAGCCGGGCAAAAGTATACTGTTGGACGAGAACGAGTCATAAAGAATGTACAACTTAGAGAATATCTGCTTCCGCTTTCTTGAAAGATGTCAATGATCACAGTTTAGACTGCTCCTCAGTGTAATTAAGTTGGGTAGGTCTAACTTTAAGGCAATTTGGTCTATTGGAAATTTATAGGCATAACACTAACACAGTTAGGAATATTTAGGTCTAGCCTAAGTTAAGACCTACAGTAGGCCTAGTGTAGTACGTGGCCAACTGTGATCGGTTTTAAGTTAACTACAGACTGCATTAACACAAAGTATAGTATCTTACCTCATCCTAGTGAATTCCGGAATCGTTCCACTCTTTGTGAGAAGACTGATACCGCCCCAAATAAATTAGATCCTCCTGCAAGTTTGCCCGCGACACGGACGGGTATTACTTCTGTACTTAGCACTTCGTAACCTGCAAGTAGGAACTCGCGAAAAAGCAGTCAATAGCGTGAACACACCGTAATTATGAGTATTGCCCTATCTAACGTAATGTCAGTTTTAGGCAGAGTATCACGCGCGCCAATCCAAAGTATGAAGTGTTGTGAATCTGTGATTGAACATCGGCGGCTGAGATGAACGTACACGTACGTCCGGGTACGGTGCAGTTTCTCATTGCACCATTTTTCATCTAGGCACCTTTGAAAAACGAAAAAATTTCCAAAGGTAAAAGGACACCCCCTCCCCTTAAACCCCTCCCCCTGGACGCGGATCAATGTAGGACACGGATCAGTGTCCTGCTTTTTCAAAAACAAATATGGTAACCCTACACTGAGCTAACACTCCTGAAAATATAATATAATAATAGTAATAATAATAACTGTTTTTTGTATAGCGCAGGTATCCAGAGCACAAGGCAATGTTCAAATGCGCTCCCAAATAAAGGGTCTAGCTGTGATATTTTTCAAAAAGGATAGTTTTTAGCTGTTTTTTGAGATCCGTCTTACTGGATGGAGATTATATACTGGATGGAGATAGAATTACTGGATGAAGATAGATCGGTAATTAATATAGATGAAAAGATTATATTATAAATCACTATAAATGTGTAACATGGTAAATATATGTTGTATGTATTACAGTATAGCCTAAATCTAAAGTTGCAAAGTCTAGATCCAAGAAAAAAGCCTACTTTTGTACAGAATTATTAACATTGTGTCATTTATTTATATTCTGTGTTGGGGTAGATTGATCATCAAAGATTTGCAGGAAGGATAATTATCTTGGTTTTACATGACATTAAAAATTATACAAGTTTAATTGAAAGCTGTTCTGTTGCTAGTTACATGTCATGTCTGTTTAACTTTATAGCAGGCAAAGATGGACGGATCCAATCAGGAAAAGGCTTTGGTCCCCATAGCGGAATCCAGGCAGATGAAATCAAGTGAAAAAACAAGAGAGGTATGTATTGTTCATACAGAAGAGGAAGATTGCCGGGTGAACATTACGTGAATTTAAGTCCTATCTCAGTCACATTAATAGCGTTGTGCTGTTGTGAATCTTGAATGTTCTTTTCATATGGCACATACTGAAAATTAAGGCTCACAAATGAAAGATCGAAAACAAAAGACTACCTCAAGATAGTTTTGTCTGGTTCATACAGCTGTTTTTATCTCTTTACAAGAAAATAAGCTTGGACTATACATATATAAGCACAGCTACAGCTTATGAACGTTAGGTTCATCATATCATACTGTTTTTAATTTTCTGATTATTTCACTGAATACTTGTGTGTATGTATGAATTACATTGGCTGCCCGTGCAACAACGTATTTGGTTCAAGATCGCTTTGCTTACTTTCAAGTCACT
>JAIPMN010145917.1:7930-19105 GCA_020650975.1 Apostichopus californicus
CGGGGACGGGGACGGGGACGGGGACGGGGACCATTATCATTACCATAATCATGATCATGATCTCGATCTCGAAATTGATCTCGATCTCGATCATTATCATTCTCATCATCATTATCATCATCATCATCATCATCATCATCATCAGCAGCAGCATCATCATCATCATCATCATCATCATCATCATCATCATCATCATCATCATCATCATCATCATCATCACCATCACCATCACCATCATCATCATCAGCATCATCATCATTAATAGTTGACCACACTGTCAACAGAAAGCTCACATATCCCGAGAGGATTCCGCTGGTTATCGTGGTGGTGTATAGAGCAGCCGTATAAACTTTCATTTGAAGGGTGTATTGAAGAGAGACTTACACGAACAGTGAACACACTAAACAGAGTGTCAATTTAAGGTCTATTGACAATTCGGAACCGGAAGGTCATTAATCAGTTAATTGAGTTGATCCCTTCATTGACGCAAGCACACTGGTATATTTTCATAATGTTTAATGCCAACAAAAAACACGTTAGTCAATATTAAACAATACATTTTTACGTGGTGCAGTGATAGAATTGAAACAAAAGAGTAAACGTTAGAAATAGTCATTTATGGGAACTATCTCTTACCAAAGGAAAATAGAATGTGTGAATGTTTGTGTGCGTTGTATATTTAATGTACTTTACATATTAATCGTCATGACACATAAACTAGTTTTGTAAACGTTGTTATCAGTTGAAAGATATTCCATGATCATGTCATCACTGAATACCACTTCGCATTATAAGTTCGCTTTTTTCTGAAAATAGTCGATTGGAAGTATACAAAACGTATATTACATAGATTATCTGGTAAAATGTCCAGAAATAACTATTATGAAGAGATTCCCGGTCTGATTCACTGGGCACTCTTGTTACGTAAACAAGCAGACGTTATCCTATTACATACTTGACTAATCAAGTGCACGCTCAAAGAGAGAAACTCCGTTGAATCGCACGTGAAAGTAATATATGGATATGCATAAGCTGTTGGTTAGGCATCATTTTGAAAATGTACAGTAATAACACTTTGGTACGTACGTAGAGTTGACGAGTGTATAGGCTCGGTAATCTGTTTATATGATTTGTTGGATAATATTTTGTATTTGTCCCCGAACAGAGTTACAAGCAGCCTGCTCACACTTGTGCTATGTATATGTACTAATTGCTATTAGTCACACATCTATTTGCTTGAATAGTGATAAAACAGAAAAATAAGTTTATTCGATTTAGAAAACTGCGACCAAATTTCATTGTCATACAGGAAATGATAAAATAGCAAAAAAATTAATAGTTCCCAAATCGGATTTTCCCGTTGTTGACATACGCTTACAAAGTTAAAATAAAATTTGGTTTGGTTACACAAAGAAGTGAAGAAGAAAAAAGTTTCAAGCCAGAACACAAATACACGAGAGTTGGCCAAGCATCTTATTAATGATTTTTCGGGGTGTTTCTGACATGATTGACACCTAATGTACACACTTTGAGGAGTTCTGAAAACTTCCGTATCGTTATTTTGTGCAAACAGTTTCAGATTCGCATTGACACATTAGTTGCGTAAGCCTCCGCGACATATACCTTTCCAACCGCCTTGGGTATGGGTATAAGATCAGTATTGTCATAGCTAAGCTGTGGGGGTCAATAATGGATATTGGAGAACTAGTATTTTGCAATGAACAGATTTTGCCAAACAAAAGGCTGCTCACTTACAGGTGTATACGTACAAGTCACAACTCAGAGGTGCAGTGAGGTTCTCCCAAGCCTGTAGCTATGTAGCTATTGTACAGAAACAAGCTACCTGTATAGCTAAAGCAGTGGCATCAGTCCTTGCATAAGCTCTTTGGGATTTGTTTGGGACAAAATTGGTGCAGCCAGCATTTCAATGATTCTGTAACATTTTTGGGGGGTTATTCATAACCTTTTTTTAGGAGAAATTTGTTATTACACAGAAATATCATTTTCCAGTGTGTATTACGAAGCAGATTGAACATGCCTAGCATCGGTTGGAAATATGTGATTTTATATTTTGTAATACCTGAAACATTTACAGAGACTAAAATTTTAGCGTTATTAGTGACAAGTGAATAACTGTTTAGGCGCAGTGAACCGTAGTTACGCTCGCTAAATAGTGATTATTGCTTTGTTTTGAAAACAATTTTCGCTCATGAATAGGCTATCATACATGACAAGCTATCCTGGTAGCCTTTCTTGCAGAAGATCTTCATACTTTGAACAAGCCCTCCTGTTAGTATACTTCAGGCTGAAAGCTAACTTTCTCTGAAATTCTGGTCATCATTTGGTCAATGCTTATGCTTTCCCTTGAGTACAATAAAGATGTATGTCTTGAGTTATCGTGTTTACAAGGTTTTCATACTTTAATCTCGTTTGATATCAAATGACATGTGAACTTCACAGAAAGAATAGTGTTCTTGTAACCAATAACATTTATCCAAAAACCAAGTTTATCCAATACATGGTGTTTACGAGCAAGTATCACATACCCCCCCCCACCCATCACCCACCCCACTCCACACACACATGCCAAAATAATCGTATATATTCCTTCAACCTCTCTGGCAAGGTATAAAAACTGCATCTGATGTTAAATCCAGATGATACTGAAATATCCATACTGTTTATCCATGAAGAGGTTATAGTGATTTTCGGCCTCTTATAGCACCAACTAATTCCCGACGATTTGTAAACCAAAAGACTGGGCAAAAGTAGAAAAATAAGCCTTGTGAAAAACCGTTCATCAAACGCATATCCGATTAATGTTACTCTTAGCAAAACCTCGGAATTAACATGAGGGAAATACAACAGTTAGACATCCTCCGATATTATTATTCCACGACAAGTACCTTGCCGAGATCAATAAGACTTTTGTTGTCCAAGGATGAAAAATATGTCAACACTGGGAACGCGAATGAGCCCATTTAAGGATTTCTTTTAAATTGTCTGCTGTTCTTTGAAAAGAATGTTCAGATTCTCACTTGTGGTAGAATGTGACAGCTTCTTTGTCAAACAATTACATATTGAATGTGGAAAAATTGGCGTGATTTAAGACAAGTTGTGCAGAGGAGAAACAGTGTTTTTTTTGTACATTATGCTGTAGCGAAGACGGAGTGAGGAAACATTTTAAAGACCAGGAGTCACAACACTAACGATTCCAGAGCATGAATTGCTACCTTGGTATTGAGTTCAGTTACTTGCCAAAGACAACCTACGCAGGGAAGTCTCCAAAATAGCATACTGGTTTTATACAATTTTGACTACATACTTTGTGAGTGTTGAAACATGTTTCCCGGAATTAGGACGAATAGGTTTCCGAAACTTAATCAACCATGTATACATCCATTATCCCAAATGTCATTAACTGCAAACAGATTGGTAAGCAATGGAAATTCATTAATTTATCCATGCTAACATTTGAAGACCCATCCAAGTTCTTGCTAAATGCCTGTCCTTGCCCATGTCAAACTGAACAATACTGCTGGCTTTGTACAGAAGATCAGCACTTCAATATAAACCTAACAGTTAAAGAGATTGACAGCATTGGTTTTTAATGACAAACGTTACCCAATTGGTTAATTGATGATTTAAGGGCATAATTTAATTGTAGGATATCTTTTGAAGACTCACCTCTGTCGCAATCATGAACCTTCACATCTGACTTTTCACCAGGACCAATGTCATTGGTAGCACTACAAGAGAATCCAGTTGAGGTTTCATAGGCAACACTCGAAGTGAACTTGTTGCTAGGTCCATCATTTATATTACTACTTCCGTTGAAGAATGAATATTGAGTTATATCTGCAGGTACAGCTTCACATTCGCAAGTTAATGTGACCTCCGTACAGTCTTCTCCTTCCTGTATAACCAAGCTACACATAGGTGCATCTACAAAGCAAAACATTTAAGTACTTTTACATTACAATTAATTATGTACAAGGGTAAGCACTAGGTGCCTGTGTACATTATACGCACTTCATTATTAACATATTATAATTATAATACATTATCTAATATCTCGTATCTAGATTACAGAAATACAATGTACTTTGTACCTATGTCCCCCAACAATAGCTCAATTTCTTTAAATTATTCAGGATTTCTTTTCCATTTGCTTCAGTATAATTCACATGCATAAGGTGTGTGACTTCACTGTTACTTTTCTGGGGATTCGACCAGGTATAGCACATCTAAGGATTAAAATATGTCTATTATTGAACTTCTAATCAAAACCACATATGTCACTAAATTGTGTAAGAAAGAGAGTGCTAGAAAGCTGGGTTTTGAACCCTTCCACAGAATAATGTTGCCTCTGTAAACGCCTATAGTAGGCTAGTTTATTTATATTATCAAATCCTTTTTGTATATTCTACATCATATTTCTCTTGACGGTTATGAGGTATATGATGCAACAAACTTTTCATTGGCATGTTTTGGACAAAAATCATTCTCCGCTCCTGCATTGAAAAACTTAATGTTCTTCGTTTCATTTACAACAGACAACATATGGTTTAAATAATTGCCATTGTTCAATTGTAGGACGGGGCTATCATAACGCACAAATCTGATTAGACTACAATCAGTGTGTGCTAATGTACGTGGCTACTGTGCGAACACATACTGCATGTATGATGAGTACTAGTTTATATAACCAAATGGAGTGCTACTGTACCTTTTTGCAGATTTTCAAGTATTCATAGCAAAGGACCATTGACCTCCACATATAACATGACCATACAGGGATTCACCAGATGAATCTACACAACGATCTATGAATTCCATGTAAGCTTTCCTTTTGGCATTAAATATTAATTTAATTTTCAGATGTCTGGTGATCTGAAATGACCTTTGACCTCCATAGAAACACATACCAAGTATGAATTCATTCTAACTTTACATTTGAAGCTGTAAAGTAGACAAGGTTTTCAGATTTTAACATTAATGACCTTTAACCTCTATAGAAAACAAAATTGTTCTTGGACTTGGACTTGGACTTGCAGAAATACAGTGAAAAAAATCTTTCTTCATGGTGCATTGTCTTTATTTGTTCTTTTGTGTCTTAACGTGTGGTGTGTAAATCATGTTAAAACATCTACTACACAAAATTCTGTGAACAACTTTCAATCCAAATGCTTCTTAAAATCCTTCCTTCCTAAAAAACTTTTGAATGAATCTACGGAGCTACTACAACTACTAGCACTAATAAAATCGAAACGTGCAAACAATGAATATAGATGTTACACCTTGTAGCAGTGTGATTAGTATGCAGGAATTTTCTGTAGAAGGACATTCAACGTTCTAGGCTAGGCTCTTGGCTAGGCTCTAGCCTAGTGTCATTGAAGGCAAATATTTTACACATTGAAATTAAACTACACAGCAATCGATACACTCGTTCAGACATCCAATAAATGTGAACCAGGCCAGTAGTGAAATTATTGTTAACATGTTTGAAGAAATGACTAATACTTTGGTGGCAATCGCCAAAGATTTATAACTTACGATTTTGCGATGATGCACAATGATAAACATTGCTAGGACTGAATGTTGCACTGCAGAACAAGCGTATTACTGACAAGCAAACGCATGAATCTAACCGGAGCAGTTTCTTGCCAATTTTTAACACAGCACAGTGCTAGTGTAGCATTGTGAGGACCTGTATACTTTTGCAATATTTACTGACAAACTGCTTATTGTTGTTTTTAACATGTAAAGCTATTTTTCAAAAGATGATTATGTGTAGTGCTAGCTTGTAGTCGAGTAATTGCAACTTAGGTTTTGAGCGCGATTAATCGAACATCCAAAGTGTAATCGCGACTACTGGCGTTTAATCGATTACAACTATCAGCACGTATTAATATGAAGGGCTTGATTCTTCCGTTTTTTCTTATGGTAGAATCTAGAAACCAACATTTAAGAATACAATTTCTAAACACATTACTGCTCACTAGGAGGAGAAAGTTTTATCAAGGAGTGACGGTAGTCGCTCTCAGTTTTAATCAATAGTCTAGTAAATTCATACTAATTAACTTAAGGGGTGTTCATTCAGAGTGGCACTTCATTGTCATTAGTGTTCGACTGATTATATGATAATTTGGTTTTTACCTATAACCGATTAATTCCTGTGACAATCGTGCCGATGCCGATTTTCGTGGAACTGGCCTAATATATGATTTAGTGTTATGCATGATTACCAACTTCTAGGCCAATACAATCAAATATGTAAATGAACGACTTAACGTTTTAAAGTAAAGGTTAATGGAGCAAATAGAAAGCACTGTAATACATACATGAGGCGCTGTACGTTTATAACGTGGGGTCGCAAAATTGCAATCCCGCTACAACACAGTTAATGTTAGCCATTGGCTATGAAATGAAGAAAAAGAAGCTAGGGACCGCATTTACAACTGGTATTTTTATCAGTGTTGCAACTCCACGTAAATAAAGTGAAAAATATATTGCACGGACATAAAATATTCGTTTTTTCGTTAGCTGATATCGAAATATATAATCTGATATGAAAAATAAATGTGTAAATGTAATTTAAGTCAAGCCAACTTATTTGTAAATATTCTTACACAGGCTCTTTAGTGGATAAGCAGTTTGCTAACAGTTTTATTCTATTATGAAAAATAAAACGATCCCGAACGTTTGCTTCAAAATTTCAATGATTGCATCTGCTAGGTAAAACTTCCGATGGAATGTTGTTTCAAACGATCATACACAGTAAATCAATGGCGCTTCTCCATTGACTTAACTACATGTGGGAGCAACCACACACTAAAGTCCCATTGACTTTGTCGCGCGTGCCGCTGGAAAGGGGTTTAACACGTATGGTACACGCACTCAGGGAATCAAAAGTTGCTTCGGGTTTTTCACAAAAATATGCGAAAGAATGTTTGCCTCATCATAAAATGATGTAATGCAGTAGAACTACTGAGGACTTTCGCCAAACATGTTTAGGGATTTTTAGGAGTATTTGGCACCTTGATTTCATCATTTTATGGCATTTGTTAAATCTTGGGCGCATTTTCAAACTGAACAGTTATGAAGCTCAGTCGTTCTCTAGGCAGAGTAGCCTAATGTACTAGAACTCACAAAGGACAAAGCTTACTGTTATTGTTTTCACTTTCCAGTTTTCACCTACGGTGAAATGGCCAAAGACTCAAAGTGGTTCAAAAGTATATTGATTTGGATTTTATATTTAGTCGAGACAATTCATCTTTCTTATCAAACGTTTAACATGATAACAGGAGGTTTTGTTAGATGCAAGAAGCGAAGTGAAAAAAAATTGTCGTCCCCTTAAACTTATCGCGGGTATACCATGATATTAACAGCCAAAACTGGATAGTATATCGAACAGCATTAGTACAAACTCGTGTGAGGGGCTTGCGATACCATTACACGGTACATTAGCGTACTTTCCCTGCTATAAATAGCGATGAATCGAAATGAATCGAATCTACATTCTTCTCCTGTTGTGGTTGTGGTGAATCAAAAGCGCGGAAAGATAGAATCCTTTATGTGGAACGTAATAATCGGTTACAAATAATCGGTAGCGCAATGGATTTTGCCGATTCCGATTATTTACTGATTGTCTGATAATCGGCCCGATGCCGATTATCTAACCGATGATCGGTCGAACACTAATTGTCATCTTACCTATTATATTGATAACCCCCTCTGATGTCAGTTCTGGACTGAGTACTTGAAATGTCTCTTGGGATCACAGTACGTGTTATCACTGTGGTACTACCTTAAGGAAATCACTGTAACAATAGTTTTAAACTCCGAAACCTAATATTACGTTTTTATGCAAAAACAAATCGTAGAAGTTTTTAGTTAATTTAACCAGGTTAAAAGTTTAAACCTGATTAAATTTACTTAAAATTGTACTACCACGCAACTGAAGAACAACACAGCCCAGCTGTTAGTATTTAGGGCTCTTAAATTCTTTAATATGGATCCATATAACATATATGAGATGTATCAGTTTTCTTTTCCTTTTTTCTTTTGCCTTTCATACTTTGGTCTCCACATAAAAGAAAACAGGGTCTTGTACTCAGTAAGGCACATGCACATACCAAATACTATGTATAAAGCATAGGTTGCCAAGTATGAATTTCATGGAAAGTTGTAATTACCAAGACTGATGACAAACTGATGTTGTCAATGTTTACTAGTAACAATAATGCAAGATGATAATGGGTACATATATAGATTTTACTGTACTCGTCTTTCAAAATAGAGAAACATATATGTAAAATAGGAGATATTAAGCCTTGTTTTCTACTTACACTGAACATTAAGATTTACTGTATGTGATATGTGTTCCATACGTTGGTCATTGATTTCGTCTTGCATCACATATCCAGTAAGCTGACAGGTGATACTGCTGACGCCTCTCACTGCAGTATATGTAGATGTTATGCTGTAGTCCATATAGTCACCATTAGGTGTACTGCCAAGAGTTTTCTCTTCCAGTGAAGGATCCCACATCAAGCTCAAGTCACTCACAGATCGAGCTCCAGTAGCAGAACAGGTTAGATCATATGATGTTCCAACAGTGACATTCAGTTCATCTACCTCTTGTAATTCATACTGGACAGTTGGCTTAACAAGCACTGAAGATAATAACAAAGAAATCAGATATAATGAGTTTTCATTGCCTTGTACTGATTACTACAGCTAAATGTTTGTGTGAGGTTGAAAAGGGGCGGAGAGTACACCCTAAGGGCTTGTCTAATTCTTCCGCAACTGAATGTAGAGAAGGAACCAACAGAGCCGTTTTTCGATGATTGTTGATGGAGGTGACAGGGTCATCCCTCCCCCATCAGCCTTTCCCTATGTACACGTAACTGCCTAAAAGAGTAAAATTACACAAACACTTACAGTTCAGTAGCTACAAATTACCCCACTTCTATTTAGTACTAGCCCCTAAACAATACTTCAAGTTGAGAGAAACAGTGACACATGATCACATATTTGAACTGCAAACCTCATTAAGTGAAATCAGCAGGTGAAAGTTTCTGTCACCGAACTTCAAAATTTGTAGAATTAGTACAATGACAAGTTAAGTGCTTGATGGGTAGCAACATTTTCCACCAAGCCATTAAAACATGCATGAATAGCTTAAAAGAACAACATACCTTCAACGGTGACATCAAACGTTAATGGATTTAAACCAAAAGCAGTACAACTATAAACACCTCCATCTCCATCCTCAACATTCTCTATAACCAGGTTAAACGATGTAGGCTCCAGAGTGTAATTAAAGTTTGCATACTTCTCCTCCGTTGATTTAATAATGACAGGAGGGTTTCCTGTCTGATAACTCAACACTGTAATTGAGTTTCCAACTGCTGTCTCTGCCCATATTACTGTTGGAGACTGATCTGTTTTTGCGCATGGTAACGATTCAACATCCTTTGTTGTATAGGTTAGTACAGTCTGACATGACACTTCTAAGAAACAACCTACTAATAAACGGAGATATAAATGTCAGTCAATTAATAACATACATGATATCTTCATACCTTAAGTACTACGTTTATTAGTGAAAGCAGTAAGAAATTCTGGAATTAATGTGCAACATTTGGGTACTTCCTTCACGTATGAATGCTGCTTTAATTAATGTCATGTTATTTTCAACGCATTAATGACCGATGTGAGTTTTTTTTCCCCTTCAACATAGATTAATTTTTCCTACCTTATCACTTAAGTTTCATAAATTTCACATATCTTTTGTAGCACATTTCATGTGGAAGCAAACTATTTTAAGAGATAGTATATTGTAAATAAAAACAAATTTCAAACATTTCAGTCACCGTTTGGATAATATAACGATAACTTTCTTCGTGTTATGCAGCATCGATAATGCTGATAGCTTATAGCTTATATCCCAAGTAAAACGATCCGAAAGGTTTGATGAAAAAAATAATGTATTGTAAACATGGATAGGATAATGACAAACAAAGTCAACAGCAAATGTTATATTTGATTATTACATCGACAATTATTTATACATCGAACTAAAACAGCTTTTTCTACTAATTAAAATTAATAAAGATGCTTTTGTTCTAAATTATGAGGACACTACCTAGACTTCATAAATTAAAGGGAATTTTGTGACATGAAAGTAATATTCACTCCTGACAAACCCCTCGCAATTCAGTACGTTTGTCATGCCGAAAATCTCAAGTATATTGTAACTCATTTTTTTAATTGTTTTTGGATAGCAGGCAATCGATATTTAATTGATATGTGATAAATGTTGTTACCGCAATAATATTTGAAATGCGACATAATCTTTGAAACATATACTACAAAACAAGTAATTTCGGAATTTTAATTTACAATTTACAGAATATGACACTTTTATTCACTGTACTGTGGAAGAATTATCGTTTATTATGCGTTTCAAAAATATAAGTAAATGATGATTCGTGAATAAGCAATTTGTCAAATACCAACACAATTACTCCAAAACAACCAAATATAAGGATTACGAAGCTATCGAATTTCATATTTCTTGAACGTTCAATATTTCAGAATTCCAAAGCGTGCTTAAAGCAGGAACGTAAGATATTGAGTTTAGAACAAGGTCTTGAATTGTTGTAATGTATGAAATAAAAATGACTGCACATGCTACTACACCAGTGGCGTAGGAAGGTACTTTTGAGTGGGGGGCTGAAGACTGATGGCCGGCCTGGGGGAGGGGTCTAAGGGGAGGGAATTTTTTTGCATTTCCAGGTGGCCCTCAGATGCAATTTGGTGCAATATAGCACGCTTCAACACCCACTTCATTTTGTAAATAATTTTGCATTTTCACCTGGCCTTAGATGCAATTTGGTGCTCCAAATGGGATTTTTTTCTCATTTGGAAATGAAAAAGGGGTTTTCTGACTTGCGGAGCGGGGGCGGAATGATAATTCCGCCCCACCATATTTTTCACTGGGGGGGGGGGCTGGCGCCCCCAGCCACACCGGTTCCTACGCCCTTGTACTACACGATACTCCTGATCTTTGCTTTGAGAGTTATTATGGCTTATATGTTTACAGACACGATATTTAAGCTGACACAATCAAAACATCATTCTGTGTCTATGTGAGATGACCAATGA
>JAIPMN010145934.1:4743-19917 GCA_020650975.1 Apostichopus californicus
ACCGCAGCTGTATGTACTGACTGTACACTAGTGTCTAATTACCGATGGTAGCAAGCTGTGTGTGTGTATTTTCTGGGATCGATGGTGGTGTCTAACACTTCTGTTACACTTCATTCGAAACTAGGTCAGATTACTGGCATTAGACGTTTCTTTTTGCGCGAGTCTTCACACCCTTTGAACACATTTTGTGAACAATATGAATTGTTAGTCAGATTCATGTCTATGAGTTTTAAAGGAAAGTGCCAAAACCAGCAGCAAATTATGCTGTCAATAAATCTTTGTATAAATCACATCAATGACTAAATAGGACTATATATTTCTTTGTGATTTTCAATGTTTCATTCATACAACTTGTGAAGTAAAGGACAAGACAAGAAGCATAATTATGTGATTGATCAATGTCATTGTAGACTGTTGAAGGACAGTGAGCAAAGCTTGTGTCAGAGCAAAATGCAAACTCAGTATAAAGGTTATCAATTGTGTAGTAAAGTTCTCATTGGATCAGGAATCAAAATTAGGGCCCCATTAGAAAGAAAAAGCATTTGCAATTTCCTGCCAAAAGACATTAAGGGCTTAAATATATGTGGTTAGTCGTTTAATAATCGTCAATCAAACATATTTAATGATTTCTATATTTTTATTACTGCTTTAATATTATTCAAACATCTTTACAGGATTAACTGTGTGTGTTGCAATTCAGGAAAATCGATTGATTTTAGCCAGAAGATGTTTTAAGCACTGGCATTTTGTAACAAGTTGCTGAAAGTTTGAAGTTCTAGAGCTGTAGATGTTTCTGGTCAATTTTAGCTTAAATTGTAAACCTAAAAGACACATTTAGGATGCATTTCAAACTGGGATATATAGATATATTCATACTTAATTGTGTACAGCTTTGTTGGTAGGTGTTTGGTTGTTTTGCTTATTTTTTTTTTTGTGTGTTTGCTTTTGATAAAAGCAGCCAAACTTGTTTTCTTTCTCATACTGTAGAGTACAGTAGTTGCAGATTCATCCAGACATACTGAAGCCTATTCTCTAAGCAAAATGTTTCAACATTTATTCACCCATGACTACAATAGATAGTATGATTGTGTTGCTTATGATCTGCTTAAAGAATGGACACAACACATGATCATTTACCTGTAATTAACTATTTAATTTATTAATTATTTATTAATATTATATATTAACTATTTAATTTACATGACTAATTAAGCCATCTTTTGTTATCTTCTTCTTTACAGTGAAAGTTGGAAGTGCTTTATTGACATGTGCAGCCAGGTAAGTATTTAATAGATTCTACTGTATTGAGCAATTATGCTCAAGTTTGCTGTTGCTGCACTAGCCATGGTGGTCAAAGAGAGCCCAATCAGTGTGATGAGGGGACGGGGGGGGGGGGCTTTTAAGTGTCAGTGTTACAGGTGACATTGTTTGAGGTTCAGAAAACCACAAAATTACCTCAAAACGTCTGACAAAATGGATCCTCTATGATAAAATGGATCCTCTATGTGCATCCTTCCCCTTATCACAGATCCCACTATCAGCCGTTTATCAACAAAAGGGCCAGTACATTTTATTGACATTTATTTCTTTTATATTTAATAAAAGACACTATTCAAATATTAACAAAATAAGCACTTTTTGTATTACAAAGATTTCAAAAGGGTTAATGTTAATTACCAAAAGGGGCCCTTCAGAGATTTTTAACCATACCAGGGACATGTGACTAGTTTATCATGCAGAGTTTGTCATGTAATATTCTCTCCTTATTCACAGCGGAGGTTTGTTGTATGTTGGCTACAGACATCTAGACAAATCTGTCCACTACAAACCAGAGGTGACGGGATCTGAAGGAGCTGGAAAATACATCTATTTGAAGCCATTCAATGCCAATCAAGGTTCATGCTAAACTTTATTATAATTAGGACCTTTTGTTTTATCTCACTGTATTGTTTTCCATTGCAATAATCCTCACCTTTTATCCCTTACCCTTTCTGTCTCTCCTTCCCTGACCCTCCCTTGCTCCCTCCCTCTCCCCTTTTCTGCTGCCTTCCTTTTGCCCTTCCTCCTTCCCTTTTCCCTTCCCTTCTCTTTTCTACGTCTGCCTTGCCTGCCTTCACACTCTTCCCTTCCCGCTTTGCCTATAGATCTATTATATCTCCCTTCCCCTTGTAGTAATCTGTATTGTTCTCTTCTTGCTGTATTCGTAGTACTTATCTTTATATTGCACATATTACTGGCGTACTCTGCTTGGGGTCAGGAGGTCAAACAGGGTCTCCAAATATGGCATATGTTTGAACAGGCTATTACCAAAATAAATCCCAACTTCACCTCTAAAATCAGCGGTCATCGTTATCTTTTCCATTATAACACCCCTCCCCTCTCCTTCCTTCACCCTCACTCTCCTCCTCCTCCCTTCCTCCTCATCCACCACCCTTACATTCCCCCTAAAGAGAGAAAGAAATTTGATGGTTCCTCTCATCAGGACTATTTTGTCTTTATCCATCTGAACTACTTTTCCTGTGGATTGAGGTTACTGACTCATAGCCTTTAATAAATCAATTTGTCAAATATAACAAAATCTCCTCTATCAAGGTTATTGAACTCTAGCAGCTGCAGATGTTAGATGCAAATAATTATATTTACAATATGCCTTTAAATTCCATTAATAAGCACTATGTTTTCCACCTTTCCCCTTTCCTCTCACAACCCTCAAGTTGCTATGTTAGTTTACTCTATTGTTCAATGAACCAATTAAATTGTCTGTCCTCTCTCTCTTCTTAATGAGTGTATCCTTATTATGTTTTTGTTTCAGTTTAAAATAAGATCCTGTTAAGGGTAAAAAGCCAGGCCCTCTAACTTTTATATACCTACCTACATAAGCTCTTTGCACAAGAACAAGCAGGTTTTAATAAAAGAAAAATCTGTGTTTTTTGGGGGGACTTTCTCATTTGTCTTCTCTCTATTGTTGTCACAGATGATTTAGTTACTAATGTCAAGTCCAAGGTCCAGTGGAACTACCATGCATTGGAATCTATTGTGTTAGAAAATGATGAAACAGGTACGTAAGACAGACTAAATGTCACATATAAGTGAACACGACCTGAAAAACCTGATTCTGTTAAAAAGTAATATAACAAATGGGACATAGAAAAACTCATTTGAAAGATAATGTTGCAATCATGAAGGAAACCAGGATTCAAACCAGTGATCTCAGCTGGACACTTTTCTTTGTCCCACCAACTGAGTTATCGAGCTGGAGGTCCCATTTGCACCACTTCTTTGTCTATTAAAAGCCAAGGTATCTTCCAAGTTAAGTAACCAGTAATAAAGATCAAGATATGGCTAGTACTATTATTTGCCTCAGAAAAAGCTGTATCTACTTTACTCGTAGGATGGACTTCCTTTTTACCGTTTGGACGAAAGAAACATCGTCTTTGGAATGACCCGAGGCTGCTCTTGTTAAAGGCGCAGTCAGAGAACAGAGAAGAGAGATTGGCCGCCGTTCGAGCCTTGGCTAAAAAACACATATGGCACGGTGAGTATAAATCTGGAAGAAATTGTTTAAAGGCCTGCATATTTCAAAGGATTCCGTCGACAGATACCTTAGACAGTATCGTTAAAGGATGACTTAAAAGTAACCTTCCATGAACCGGAATGTCATATTACCAAAGTGTTAGGAAGTTGGATCTTTTTCATTATATTGGTTTTATACAAGATATCTCCTGTACCACTGTTCAAGCCTAGCTGATAAAGTTGTTTCATCGTTGGTTACGATGCCGAAGGCTCAGTAACCTTTGCGATCGTGTTGTCGTGCGTGGGGGCAACCGGTTCTCGTTCATGTGGTTTAGATCTTTCTTAGCTGCTTGAAGGAGTTGTTCATCGCAAAGATCTCTTTCATACAAGCTAAGAAGATGCTCCTCTTGTAAATTTTAATTCTGAAAAGTTCTGTTTACATATACATGCAGACCATGAATACAGAATGGTAGCCCAGTCCTGTGATCGAAGAACCCTCGTTGGTCTCGCCAGGATCAATAACGTTGATGAAAGATTTTTTCTTCCGCCTCCGACTGTTCAAACATCAGAGGTAGGTAATCTGTCTTGGCTACCGCATAGGTACTCTACATGTAGGCTCGTAGAATGAGTACAACAGCATGACTATTGTTGCAAGTACAATGACCGTTGGCATTATGTTTTACAAATATGAGTACAATCATGGGAGTGCAAATATGAGTTCTACTTAATCTTGCCTTATTATACACTGCTATACCGGTGCTGTGGCCGAGTGGATACAGGCGGTGGCATTTGAAGCAATGAGGCTTAGCAATCAGTTCCTGACTGGGTCATAGTAAGGTGGGTTTTTCATTCAAGAGCAATCTAAATTGAAAAGATTCCAAATTTGAGTTAAAATGTTGAATTGGAAGCCACCCGACATGTAAGTTGTAATCCATAAGCAATTGCGGGTTTCTCCCACATTTGTGGTCGCTTAAGCGTCGTAAAAATATAGGTAGCTACTGATTATTATGATCTGTTCTAGATTCCACTATTGCTTACAAATTTACCTAATATCCATTGTCCAGGCTAAAAATTTTCAACATTTGAATCTGCCTCACAAAATGTTGCTATGGTGACCTTTACTTAGATTATTAAGACTGCTTGTATGTGTTCAGCATTATCAGACAACTTTCAGTTCACTTTCCATATGTGATTTTTTCCAATATTTTGTCAAATTTCCTCATTTCTTGTTCTTGTTATAATCTGTTTTGCTTTACTTTGATTTTAATTCCCACTAATAGGAAACAGTAGAAGATGAACTGCGTAAACTCTTGGCCACTCTTCCCAAGACTAGCATCGACCCTTGCACAAAGTACTTTACTATGCTGGCTCTACGAGAAGGTCAAAGTTCACAGGCTGACGACCAGGTCATTAATTAACTTTAGGTTGCTGTTAAAGGTCATAAGTATCACATGCCCTGAACCCCCCCCCCCCTCCCCTGCCTCCCTGAAAAGGAGCCTGCTAAATATTGGTAATCCTTTTAGTAAGTGCAATATCCCAGAAGGGTTCTAATTTTATTCCCAGACATACAGGCGAGTTGAATTATACAATTAAATGGTCTCAGTGTAGCAACAGTGACCATTATTTTACTTCTAGCATATTGGGAGGCAAACCTGATGACATTTTATGGTATAACAAACGCACTTTGTAATTGTTGTCATTTTTTTGAGACGTTGAATACGTTACCACACTCCACCCCCATCCCACCCCCACCCCACCCACATTTGATATTGTGCAATGAGACATTTTTATCTTCATTATTCATCCCCTCACCCCCCCCCCCAAAAAACAAAAGATTTAAATGATTATGAGTTAGAGCAACCCTTATCACTAAATACAAATGAAGACAATTGTAACTTAATTTGTTGGTACGAAGGTCACAACAGAAGTTTAAAAACCTGGCCAAAGACTTTATACAAAGTTAGATTACAACACTACCACTCTTTATGATCATCAAATGTTAAAGTTAAAGAATAGTCAAGGTCAAAATTTGTTTTTGATACAGTATGTTAAAAAGGAACATAATCTAAGCATTCTGGTGAAATTTGCATTCCATTCCTATGTACCGTTTTTGAGATATTGACAGTTGAAGTTATCTGATATTCTACAAAAAGTGAACTTGAAACAAACAGGTGTGATGTCATAGTTGCACACTGACAAATAATGTTTTCTTTTTATTAATGCCAGCTTATTGCACCTTCTGGGGTGATAAGAACTGTTTAGCACTTGAACCAAACATCTCAACATAACACTGGTTAATCACATGGATCTGGTGGGAAAGCGAGAGGGTTTTTTGTATTAGAAGTTCATTAATTGCTGTTTTAATTGATACTGATGCTCTAACATCAACAGTGTTACTTTCTCACGACTTCGATGCTTTGATGCATTTTTGCAATTTCAATTTTCAAATTTATTTCTCATATGTTTTTTGTACAAGAGTAAATACACTATAACATTACAGTAGGAAGGTTAACATATTGAAGGACACTAGAAAAACAGCAAGGCTGTTGCCAGATACCTAATTATGGGTATACTATGGCAAACCAGTGTTATGAGTTACAAGCCATTCTTCTGCCATATGTACATGTATATTGTTCTCAAAAAACTCCCTTCCATGCTGATTATAATTACCTTAAGGTAGCAACTAATTAAGAAAGAATTATTGATAATTTCAATATCAGAGTTATTTTCATTTTTATTTTCAGACTGGAAGTCTGGTATTTGGTGGAAACCACCTGTCTTTCATAACTAGTCTCAGTAAAGTTCCGGAGGAATCCCTCTTTTCTAGTTATTTATTGGCTTTAGTTAGCCATTCAGAGGTAAGAAAAAAACATCGTCAGTGTAATTAGCAGGTGGAATTTGTGCGTGGAGCAATGCCTTTTCACTCTTTTCCTCCCCTCCCCTCCCCTCCCTCCCCATACCTCTGCCTCCTAGCATGAGATAGGGCAGGGATTGATGGTTCAAAATTGATTTTCTGATATTAGTTCTATACGCCTCACCTGTTTGTAAGTCAACTTTTGGCTTAAAGAGTGCATCAAAACAACACAAGTTTCAATCACTGTAATATTTATTTGGAATTACAATCTCTTTAAATTCTTATTTCAACACCTTTATAGTAAGCAAATAGGCATCTGTACAGTGTGAGTACGTGGTCTACCATGGTTGGGTGTGTCGTCACAGAGTGAATCCGTCACGTCACAACCATCTTCGTACCTCTTAAAATATGTTGAGATAGTTGAGATTATTTTCAAATATAATTTTTCTCTTCACCTGCAATTCATATGATTATATGTTTTGATGAAGTATTGTTTTGCATCTTTTCCTCGATTATGAGCAATAAATTTGAAAAGAAAGCTATGGACTATTCTAACTGCATTTGCAATGTGAATCCACGTACCTTGTAATATTTTGTGGCTTATAACAGAGCGCTAGAGAAGTCGAGCGAATAATAATTATCCAAATGAAGAGAATTATCGATGTTAAAAGCCATTAAGTAATCAATATGATTGAGAGGCTCACTCCCCTTGTATTTACACCTTATCTGTGAGTAATATAATTTTCCGGCTTAAAGAGTGGATCGAAACAATACAAGTTTCGAACACTGTTGTAGGTATTTGGAATTACAAACTAAAAAATTAAACTTAAAAAAAACTAAACTAAAATAAAAATAAAAAAAATAAAAATTTCTTATGTCAACACCTATACACTTAGCAAACAGGTATCTGTACAGTATCTCTACAGGGAATTTGGTCTACCTAGGTTGAACACATGGAAACATTGGGTATCCCTGACTTCACATCCATGTTTGTACCATTTAACCTTTTGGGTGGTTTGATGTTCGTTTTCAAATGTCATTTTCTCTTTAACTGTAATCCATTGGAGTTTATGCTTTGTCCAAATGTTCTTTCATATTTGCTTTCTGGTTTACTATTTATCATAAATTTGCAAAAGCTCTGGACTGCTCTTTTTAATTTTAACCCTAGGTGATCAGTCATTGTAAGGAGTTGGTCAGACTCGGAGCATTACAGATACTGATGAGGATTTACCAGCGCCAGCCACACAGTCCAAAGGTCAACTGTTATCTGGCACAAATCATTGCTAATATGGCAGTATGTGAAGCACTGCACGCAGAGATTGTCCAAGCAGGTGATTGTAGTTTTATTTATAGGAGAGTATTGCCTTTAGGTAGATGAGACTGAAATGAAACTATCAGTGTTATAGTTAACAATGTATCTCTGTCATTTAAGATTGCTGATTATATAATCGTGGCTAGATAGTTTTCCATAGATTTCAAACTGCCTCCATCTTGAAATTTGCAAAAGTTATGATATTTTTAGATGCCAATTTATAATACATATTTCTTATTTTAAAGGTTGGGTAACTCTTTTGGTGAAATGGAAAAAGTCAAAGTTTACCGAGTTAGCCTCTCAAGCGTCAAGAGCCTTAGCTAATTTAGACCGAGATGATATTAATTCCAAGGATGTCAGATACGCAAACGGTATCAACATCATCCATCCTCTCGGAAGAACAAGGTACGTCAAAGAAGATTCAAATTACATTTATTTGTTCCTTCAATTTGTATCTTGTGACACTGTATAGTCTCTTTATATCAACATAAATTTTATGATGATATCAACTCCTTGGCCAGATTGGTGATGTTAATCCATCAGTGTACACATTAAGCCAACTAAGCAAGCATTTTATAGAGTCCTTGACATTTCACTTCACTTTGTGTTTTGTTAGTGCTAAGCAGTCTTCAAACAATTTAGACCCATGCACAACCCACCAGATACCCATCCTGCAGAATTGATGATCAGAAAAGCTAGCTTGGATTATGAATGTTGGCAAGCTCAGAAAATGCCAGAGAAACTTTCCTATGTTTGAAAAAACTCTGACTCACTACTATTTTTTATGTGCCCCAGACTTAGCAGACGGTGATTGATTTGTAATATTTATATTCCTTTTTGTTTTTAAACATGGTTGGGTTGGACTGGGCGTGGGGGGGGGGGGGTGGGGGTGGTGTTAAGCCACTTGTTGCAATGATGTGACCAAAATTGGTTAATCCAAAGCAAAGAAGATCATACATTGACTGATATCTGAACTGATTCTATGAAAGTGTTCTCACTGTTGTACTTGATTTTTTTTTTCTATTTCATCGTTCTTGTTGTTGCCATAAACATAGGAAGCCCATTCACGCAGACGTGGTGTTCGTCCATGGATTAATGGGAGGTGCATTTTATACGTGGAGACAAGGTCAGGAAAACCAAGACAAGGAGAAGCTGGTCTCGTTGACAGACGGCGCTCTGGCCACTCCCATGAACGATGAAAATCAGATCGGCAGCGAGAGGCCCTGGGTCAGTCGTTTCACAGACTGTTGGCCAAAGGTACAAACAGTTGTAGGAAATGTCATAGTACTGCCTGTTAATGTTCACCTTGCCTGTCCTCTACTGGTGGTGTGGACCATAAGGCTGCAATGGTCCCTGTCATCGCTCTGTTCTGTCCCTCGCATCATTCTACGACATTCAACCAAGTTGTCTTCTTTCCTTGTGCACTTATCCTCCATGTTGTTTTGTTGTTGATGTTATTCTCCATGTTGTTTTGTTGTTGTTGTCATCCTCCATGTTGTTTTGTTGTTGTTGCAATCCTCCATGTTGTTTTGTTGTTGTTGATGTTATTCTCCATGTTGTTTTGTTGTTGTTGTCATCCTCCATGTTGTTTTGTTGTTGTTGCAATCCTCCATGTTGTTTTGTTGTTGTTGATGTTATCCTCCATGTTGTTTTGTTGTTGTTATCCTCCATGTTGTTTTTTGTTGTTTTTTGTTGTTGTTGTTATTCTCCATGTTGTTGTTGTTGATGTTATCCTCCATGTTGTTTTGTTGTTGTTGCTGTTGTTGTTATCCTCCATGTTGTTTTGTTGTTGTTGCTGTTGTTGTTATCCTCCATGTTGTTGTTTTGTTGTTGCTGTTGATGTTATCCTCCATGTTGTTGCTATTGTTGTTATCGTTCATGTTGTTTTGTTGATGTCGTTGGTCATCCCACCTTTCTCCTCCTCCCTTAGGATGTCTAGGTGAGTGCTATTCTATAGAAGCTATCTCTATCCATGACATGTCAATGACATGTCCAATCCATTTCCATCTCCTCTCTTTAACTTCATCTCTGATTGGTTTTTGGTCGGTACTTTTCAAAAAGCTTTGACTTTAGGTTTTCCTTGCAAAAGTTCACATGTACACACTCTTCCTATGGCCATTAGGTAAGCACTGCCATAAGTAATTACTTCCATGCATAAAAGCTGACTTTTAATGTTGAAAGTCAAATAAACCTGGCAGTTAACTTGGCCTGTGTTCTCGGGGCACTCATGTTCAAACATTGTTTGCTAGTCGACACCAAATTTCACTTTCATCGTCCTGACGACCCTCCAGTGGCAGATGTTGTTGCCTAGGGAACAAGTTGACATGGAGGAGGTGTAATCTAGTCTGAGAATTGTTGCATGATTATGGATGCCTTGTCGTAAAACATTGTTATACTTTGCATCTTTTGAAGTGATTTTCAGTCCAAAATTTTTTCAAGAAATAAAGGCCATATTTTTTTCAACACTTTTGGGCAACCATCTCAAATTTTGTCTGCAACCCTAACAAGCCTCACCACTTCCATTTTGAAAACCAGGGTTGTAGATTATCCATGCTTTTTGTCAGAAAACAAAATTGAGCTTATGCAGAATTAAGCTTGAAATCTAGCAAATATGTATTAAATTTCCTGCAAATACATTGGGTTTTCAAGCCAAAATACATGTGGTTGCCAGTAGTTTTATATCACAGTTTTTCTACATGCCAATTTGGAACACTGCATATGACACAACTTGTTTTGCTTGGCAGCATTTATAAAAAAAAAATCATTTAATTCTTCTAAACTTAAGTCTCTCCCTTTAATATGTTACTTCACTTACTTGTGTTTTTCTTCTCAGAGTTGGCTTGCTAAAGACTGTCCAAACATCCGTATTTTAACAATAACTTATGACACACAATTGACAGAGTGGGTTTCCAAGTGTCCCTTTGAGAGTGAAAAGTAAGTGAAATGGACTTTTAGTATGATCTACATTTTGATTTGAAACCAGGTTAAGGGTATTTAATTTGTAATTTGTTACATCTTCATATTAATACTTTGATCTATATAGTCACATAATGTTTAAGATTTTATTGAATTTCTTTATTTAATTTGTTGAATTTACAGATTTAACCTGGCAAAAGATATGTTATCTGTGACATATTTCTCACATTAAATATGACTTCTCTTGATTGTTTGGTTTAATAAACTGGATATCTAAAGTACAAAAATATCTAGATGAAGACTGCATTTTAGAAAAAATAGAAATATCAAAGTCATTCTCCAATGTGTTCTCTTCAACAAAAAGTACATGACTCCTTAAGGATAAAGCTTAGCAGGCATACTCTTACAGATATGGTATTAAAATGTATACAACACTGGAGGAGGCAATGAAATTTAATGTGTGCTTTGAGTTAAAGAAAGAAACAGAATTTAAACCATATGTCACTGCATAGCTTGTGATACTGAAAGATAATTCCAAAATGAAAACAATTTATTGTTTTCACTCAGTAAATTAATGTAGTAATTAATTACTCAATGGGATTTTATTCTCCCCCCCCCCCCCATTTATTCAAATAAAAACAATATCTTAACTGCATGATGAGAGAATTAGTTTGTGAAAGTAAAGGTTGGAGCTCAATCTTTACAAGTTGGCCATTTGAAGAAAGCTATTTCTCCTCCTTCAACCCACCTCCACCCACCCTCCCCAAGGGGACACTAACCTGCTTTCCTTTACAAAGAATGCTCTGTTTACACTTTGTTCTCATCTTAGGTCTGTGCAATGTTAATTCCTGTAATCTGGTTGGTCGAGCATTCTTATCATGTTGTTTCTAGCTCGATTAGAAGCTGTGTCATGGGTTCCAAATTTGTATGTGGGAACCTGGAAATTTCAGATGGTTTTGTCTGAAAAAATAATCATCATGATGTGTTCATATGTAATCTTGATGTTTCTCCTTTTGTTTTCTTCAAAAAGAAGTTGACAGAGGCTGACCATTCTCACAGTGTATATGGTCATTCATTTCATTATTCTCTGCTGTAAGGAGTAAAGCATCTATGTTAGATAGTGAGAAATGTTTACAAATTTGTCCATTTTCTCTCCCCCCCCCCTCCTTCTAGGCGTTCTATTTCTCAGCGCAGTGGTGAGATCATTCACAAGCTTAGAGAGGCGGGCCTAGGACAGCGTCCAATCATCTGGGTGACCCACTCAATGGGAGGTTCGTTGTCATTTATTACTGGTTTCAACAAATTTTTGCCGTTGGGGTGGGGGGGGGGTCGGCATTCCATATGCTGAATAATGGAAAGTATTCGTCTCATTGAAAAGGGATTTTTATTTTTTATTAACACTTTTAAATGTCCACTGAATACAAAACAAATGTGATTTTAATGAATTCTTTTTGAAGGCATACCACTTTTCGACAAAAAGGAATTTGGTCAATGCTAGTAAATATTTTGTTCTTCAGAGCATTGCCAAGTCAAAGCAAAATATTATAATTGCAAGATATTTAATATTTGTTGGTTTGATTTTCAACTATAAAAACTCTGACTGCTAAGGCTTTATCTCGCAATTAAGCAAAAAGTGAAAGATGCCATATAAGGGTGTTGGTAAAGTTGTTAGAATGAAGCCTGATTTTGTTGAAAAGGTGACACTAATTTGCCAGTTTTCACCATTTTGTCACACATTAGCAGAAGGTTTTTCCTGGGCAAAATGAGGGAAAAGCACAGAACACAGGTTTACACACAGATCTGTAGCAACTTGTGTGAAGAAATCCAATTTATGAACGAGTGTGAAATATCAGAGGGTGTTGTGGTCAAGTGGTTAAGGCAGTGGACATGTGATCTAAGGATTACAGGTTCGAGCCCTGGCCATTCACTGCTTGGGTCCTTGGGCAAGGCACTTTATCTCCATTGCCTCTCTTCACCCAGGTGTATAAATGGGGACTTGCGAGGTGACTTGTAAATATAGTTGCGTGCGCCGGTTTGTGGCTGCACCCTATGGGAAGTCCCCCAGGGGACACGTGGCTGTGGTGCACTGTGGTGCCCCAGGAAAGATTGTTTGAATTGTGCACACTTTGGTAGTAGGCGTGACAGGTTACCAATGACCAGGGTTAAGTTACACATCCGGGACAGCAAGTTTGCTTATGAGGATGTTCATTAAACAAGAATCAAGAATCACCAGAGATAAAAAAAATAGCTTTTTGTCACACAGACTGACAAGTTATCTCTGTACTGCTTTGAATTTTCTTAGGTTTTGCAGTATATAGAGAGAGACACATTTTCTCACTCTTTCACATGTGTCTGAAACCTAGTTTTTCACACACTTTTCACATTTTCCAGGCACACCAAAATGTGTGTACACATGTGAATTTTTGTGAGCAATTAGTTACAAACACACATGTGCTCCACATTTGGTTATAATTGTTTTCTTGTGTGTTTTACCACCAGTGACCAAAAGTCACAAAGTACGATTAATATTCGGCATAACTTTTTTTCTAAATTGGTTGTGAATGAGTGGAACGGTTTGCCTGAGAAAGTTGTACTTGCAAGTAGTGTGAATGGGTATAAGAATGCTTTGGACAAGCACTTCATTTTTTTCCTACTAAAATAAACTAAACCAGAGCACTGGTTGCCACAGGGTTTACTTTTGAAAGGGTAAAAAGACACAGGATCTTGATAGTTGATGTTCTGTTCACTTAACGTAATAATTGTCACACTTTTCTCCTCATGCACAGGTCTTCTAGTGAAGCAAATGATTCTAGATTCCGAGAATTTGGCCTCTGACGAAACGACTTCTGGCAAATCATCCACCTCTATAGCTGGTCAGACTCGAGCCGTCATCTTTTACAGCACTCCGCATCACGGGACTTCTCTCGCCGCGTACTCCCAACAGGCCAAGTATCTCTTACTGCCATCTGTGGAGGTAAAAGAACTCGTCCAAGGTAAATATCGCACAAGCTTGTTCATCATGATAATCGTTTTCCTATTTTTATTCCCACCCTCTCCTTGCCAAAGCAAGGGAACTCGGCTAAAACACTGTTGAGAGTAGAATTACTTTAAGTTGATCTCAATGTGACCAATTGGAATCCCGTATTGAAGCTATAAGTAATCTTTTTTGCACTTTCAATTTTTTCACAATTGCTGGCCCTAACGAGTTTTCTATTCTCGTTTAATCAGTTTACTATCAAAAATAAAGCTATAGTGACTGTCATCCGTTACTCTATTTTTCAAGGATCACCGTACCTCCGGTCACTGCATGGAAGATTTCGGGCATTTGTGCAGGCCAAGCAGATTCCAATTCTCAGCTTCGGAGAGAAGAAAGCTACTAATATTGGCCTATCAATCAGAACACTAGTAGTACCAGCCTCTTCTTCAAGTAAGATCAGTTTAATTTTCTTCTTTATGGGCAGGAGTTTAGTCTTGATATGTTTATGTCCCAAGAATAAAAAATTGAAAAAAGAATAAAAAAACTCAATGAAATTGCCAAATATTTGTTAAGACCAAAATGGTAGAAGGATCAACTTGCTTTTTTTTCTTTAACTTTGTTGCCAATTACCTATTCTGCACTTTGTTGAAAAGTTTGTTATTCCAACTTGATGCTCACCAGAAAAAAAAGACATGTCACAGAAAATCAGGTGTATTGTAACCCCATAGGGGTGAGGGGGAGAGGGGGCATCGGCAGGTTATGAAGATGTAGATTAAGGTGAGAGCTGTCTTCTTTCTATGTCTGACGTATCTCCATCTCTCTCTCTCTCCCTGATTACAGATCCAGGATTTGGAGAACACTACGACCTGGATATGAATCATCTGAATATCTGCAAACCGGCGAGTCATACCTCTCCCCTTTATCAGCTGACCTTACAGTTCATAAACACTAACCTCCAACAATCGTTCACAAGCGAACTCACCGAGAAACTCTCGCACGAGCTGGAGGACGATGAATCAGAGAAACATCTCTCCATGTTAGGCATGACGTTTGGCGATTAGTGTTTCTTAAACTGATATATTGATCTCTCTGGTGCAAATTATAATTGATTTATTGTAGATGCAAATAGTGAAATAAAAACTAGAAGTGACCATTAAATAGACTCTCAAACATTTCCAGGGTCTTCTGTTTACGTCTGTTTATATATATATATATAATTATAAGGCAAATATGTCACCATTTGTTTTTATAAACTTGTTGCAGGAGAAGCAGACTATCGAACTATCATATTAACTTTGTGATGAACAAGTTTCCCAAACAGTTAAGAAACAGTTTGCACTATAAACAGGGAGAAATTATGGCTTAAAAATGTTTCTGGGGATTTGCAACTATGTAAACATGTGATGTCATTTTGCCACTAGCATGTGAAACAATTTTACTCGTTTTCCTCTGATAATTTCATGGTGAATGTGAGCAGTGAATCCTTAGGTCATGTTGAAGATCATTAACTGTTTATGTTATCAGCATTAGCAAAGTAAATACATACATACATTAAAAAAATCATGCAAAGATTGGATGATGTCATATTTTAATTTGCTCCTG
>JAIPMN010145943.1:5335-17263 GCA_020650975.1 Apostichopus californicus
CCCCCATAAAGCACATCAAACTTTATTTCCGATATTTCCGATAACCCTTTATCCAACTTAACTTGTCTGGACCATCCTTGAAGAAATTGTGTCAGCAATTGAATAAGCCATGTTTCTTTGATAAATCGTGAAAGATTATTCATTAATTGATTTTGCAAGACAGTAAATTAAACGCACTTGAAAAGTCAAGAGAAAGACCTTTTGCTATAGTTCTTACTTACAATCTAAATGAGATACAATATCATTCAGTATATGGATTCTTCGAGGGCTTGTAACTTCCATTCTGGAACAGCAAGTATACCTTTCTTTTTGTATATCGAGCAACCTTACGGGTTAACAATTCCAATGTATGGAAACCAGGGCTGAGGGTGTATATGTTTGGCGAAGTTCATTTGGTTTGTGTGTCCATGTTCTTACTTGGTTTATATTTCCAAAAGGTTTGGTATAACTTCCCCTATGACCCTGGACGTCTCAGCCTGTGGAAGAAAACATCCAAGATTCTCTCAACTCTGAGGGTTGCTATACAGAATTTCTAGTAATCCGGTCTAAACGCCCCTGGTCCTTTGTAGCATAGTAACTAGAACTTAAGAAAAAATGCTAGTACCTTCCAAAGTTCCATGTAAAAGTATGTGACATTTAACTATGCAACTAGGTATTACTTAGCCAGATAAAGGTAGCTATAATTAGGCTAGATTAATGCTTGTGATGAGCAAAGCCGCCAACAGCTAAGAGAAACCGTATTTCTTTAGGGAGATGTTACATTTGTCACGATTCCTCATATAGGAAGTCTACAGTGGAAATGAGCTTGTGTTTGTATGTTTTAATATGTCATATTACTGGTATTTCTTTATTTGACTGTTTACATTGACATTGAAAAGTAAACAAGGATTAAAATATATCGCTACCCCCCCCCCCCCACCACCATCACAAGTGGAACTATGACATCACACATTGGCAAAAAAGGAGCTCCATGCCACGACTTTTAAAAACCAATTTACTCCCGTGCCGTGCAAGATAATGGTCTTTGATATTTGATGGATAGTTCATCACAAGAATCTCCGTTATTTAAGTTCATTATGATGGTTTAGGATTCCTTCCCTTTATAATCCTAAGGTATGGTTAGGCTAACACTAAGAATGGCTTAAAGCAGCATTTTGCGTCCTTTTCTATGGTTTTTCTCAACCTTACTGACTCCATTATACCATAACGACATACATAACTAGCTTATCTATTTAAATCTTACTTCAAATGGTGGCATGAAAGTCGAAAAATTTGCAACTTTCCACCTTGTTTTTTCTCCAAGATATTTTCCGTTGGGATCCCAATTAACCTCGCCCATAACATGAATATTTAAACACTACGAACGTCATTGACCAATACGTAATACAACACCAAGCTTGATTTGTGTACAGTCTCTATGGCAGTTGTACCAGGGAGTTCCATAACAACTCCCTGGTTGTACCAACGCAAAGTCCCCCCCTCCTTCTCCCCTTGCCCCCCCCCCCATTCACTCCTCTTCTCATAGTTGTCATCCACCCATTTTCTCCACTCCTTTCTGTCTTTGTCCTTCTCCAGTTTATTCCCTACCCCCTTCCCTTAATCCTCTCTTTGTCCCTCCACTGTTTATCTCCTTCCACTCCCCTTCCCCTGTTATTATTTTTCTTTCTTCTCTCCATCCCTTGTCTACTAATCCCCTTACATCTATCTCTTTTTGCTCACCATATGCTCATTAACCTGTCTGTATTCTGTGCGTGTTTTTGTCCCTTCTGTTACTGTTACTTGTCATATAGCCTTTGAAGAAGATCCTGCTAGGATCGAAACGTCAGGCCAACTTACTTTTACACATACAAATACAATTTGAGTGATGTATTCATCATTTTTATAGTTACACCCATGATCATTATTTCCTGACTTACACCACCTGTTTCCTCATTTACACATAGCTCTAATTAAATATACCGGCACTTCCAGTACAGAAATAGCGTTACTCCAGTGTACTGTCTATAGCTACTCGCACAACAGGTACAAGCATCAAATGTACTGCAATCATAACACTAGGCTACTATTCAGGTATATTATTGTTGACCCACTGGTCATTCTGTTTTAACGAGTGATGCTATCGTCATAGGCGTAGGAGACCGATTTGATTTGGGGGGCTGTAACGACTTGCCCGAAAAATATAACCAAAATTTTTCGCGCGGACCCCGCGCGTTTAACATCGCATGAAATGCTGCATTAATAAATTAAAACAAATGTAAACAACATGAACCAGTGTGTACAGAAGGGGGGGGGGGGGAATAGTAGCCATTGGCTTCTAAATTAAAACAAACAAGTTAGGCGCCAGCATTTACAACTGGTCTGATAACCATTATCAGCATTGCAACTCAAATTTAAATGATGTGATAAGTAGACCGTAAGGAAATAAAATATTTCATAATAGCGTAATCTGATTTAAATAGTTGCAGTACATATCAAGCAAGTGTACTTAGAATGTTCACCAAAGCTGGATGTTTATTCTGTTTTGGTAGAAATAGCCTAAGCTAAGTGTATAAAGTGCACTGAATTATTTTCTATGTACCGTAGGCAAAAACCGGCTATACTCCGATTCTGATTTGCTGATCTATGGGGGCTCGGAAATAGCAGTTTCCATCCCCTAAAATATTCATCTGACCCTCAAGCCAAATCTATTCGCATTTGAAATCAGACGATCGTGATGATTTTCTGTATTATTTACAGATTAATAGACGCAATTTAAAAACAAAAGATATTAATTATAATGTCATCCCAAAGCTACCGCAGTAAGTAAATTTCCCAACAGTTCGACCCATACAGCCGGTGCACAGTTCTCGGTTAACTGGTTTCAATACCGTGAAAGATTTTTCTTCATATATTGGTCTAGTTCCGAGGATATGGAAACAGAGCAAAAAAACATTGAACTTAATAACTCCGTGAACAAACCGAAATTGTAATGAAACCAGGCACATAATGTACTATACTTTGAAGTGACATTTGCAGAGCCATCGACACCGGGGTGGGAGGGGGCATGGCCCCAATAAATTTCAAAGCAATGATTTTCAAATAGACATTTTTTAACATGTAAAATGGTGAATTTTAACAACTTTTGTTTTCGCCTCAGGCTTATTCTGCATTTCTGAAGATAGAGCCTCTCAAGTTTAGATGCAATGGCGAATGCATGGAACAAACCCTCCGATCCAGGAGTGAGAAGAGGAATATCTGGCTCAGTGGGGTCGTTGGATCTTCGCCGTCATAGGTGTATCATCTTCCTGGAAGACCGTTTCGGCGGTAATCTCGGTAGCGGAATATTTGATACTGAGAAATTAGAAGCTCGGCTTGAGGGCGTCTCCGGCTTGGACATATTCATCGGACGGTCCTGTCAACTAATTACGACAATAATTCCGCTAACTGCAGAGAGAGCTCGAGAGTTAAGTTGGCGAAATGGACCGTGGGAAGTGGTTGGAGTTCGTCCAAGAGGCAAAAAAGCGACTGCACTAAATATACCAGGCACGTTCAAGACCTCTGGTCAGAAACTGAGATCATATGCTCCCTCTATGGCCTACTGCAAGCAAGCGCTTTCTCTCTCCCCAGGGGTGCTCTCAGGACCACCAAAGGAGCTGATTGCCAATGTTCTACACTTTTTTCGTAAACTGGTGGGGCATTGGGGGCACTTCCCAATACAAGAGTTCTACCACGTGATTCGAAGTCGTGAAGAATATTCCGATGCCGTCGCCTACTTTCGATCTAAAGACGACATACTTCAATTCCTTCGCGTCTACCCTCAGTATTTCTCAGTGACGCTAACTGGCAGCCATGTTTATTTTCCGTATCGCTTTCCGGAAGATGAGTTAAACGCTTTCCTGACGAAACAGCGAAAGTTCGCGACAAGTGATAGAACTCCCGAAATTTTGGTGATCGAAGATGTAGAGTCATGCAAACGTGAGGTAGCAAGACTCCAAAGGAGAGGCGGAGAAGGAAGGCAGCTGATTCTCGCAATTGACTGCGAGGGAGTCAATCTTGGTAAGTGGAAACCTCTAAGGGGGCGGGGGTGGGGCATGGCGAGACGCACCGCGACACTTGTTGAAAAATTTCGGTTGTACGAGATGAGATGTTCCGGTTACAGGCATTATGACAGTTGTGATCCCGTTAGGCAGGCAATGTGACACTAAAGGAAGAGTTGCAGTACCAAACGAAGTGTCACTTGTAAAGGTATTTCCCATGGCATGCGGTACGATCCCTTATATGTCACACACATTGCATATGCAAGTAACCGCAATAAACTGAGAGTACTATCAAAGTTGTAATACTGAACGAGATATACCATCGTCATGATCATGTCGTCACAGTCTGCTTGTATGGGGCTGAGGGAGTTGAGGAACCATCTGCCATCGGTTCATAGATCAATCATTACGTTGTGTCGTTTTACCAATGGCGTCTATAGTTTCGAGTTTCGACCGACAGTTCTTCTCCAACGAACATTTAGTGTGTTCACTGTACATACATGATGATGAAACATGTAGAATTTATAATGTTGTTTTTACATTTACATCAAAGGCAAGGAAGGTCCCTTGACACTGCTTCAGATTGGAACGGAAGAGGGCGAGGTCTTTGTGTTTGATGTACTTGCAACGCCTGACCCGAAAGATATGTTCATTGGTGGAGGATTAAAGGCGCTCCTAGAAAATCCGAATATCCGAAAGGTATGGAAAACAAAAATCATACACGTGTACGGTATGATATTTATAATGACAATCAGATATGGTAAACTTGTCCTAAAGAACTTCAGAAAAGTTTGTGGACTGCAATGAAAACTGAATAATTTTTGCAGACATGATGCGTTAACGCGTCTAGATCATTCAACACATTTCACTGAACTGTTAATGGTAACATGATTCACTTGAGGTAGTTAAGCAAATCCCTTAAATAACATTTAGATCACATGACGTGATTCCGATTTTAAAATAACAAATCTCCTCTCCTGGTATCATTCAGCTGTTAAATAAAAAGAGAAAGGTGACTAAGCATCTCATCTAAGTAGTGACGTGCACAGGATTTCCTCTTTTTTTTCAGGTCATACATGACTGTCGGTCCGATCAGTGCGCCCTCTATTTCCAATTTGACGTCACTTTGACCAATGTCTTCGATACCTCGGTAAGTTTAAAACCTTTAACCTTTGCACAAGTCACGAGATTCTTTGATTAACATTGTAAACAGAGAGCAAAGTTGACGAGATATAACAATACAACCAATTTGAATAAATGTCATAAATATATGACATAATCAATGACAATATCTTTGGCATAAACAAGGTCCCGGATCTTGACTAGATACAAACAACACAACCGAAGTAAATAAGTGCCATCATAATCAGTGACAATACAGGTGCCATAAACTAGGTCCTGATCTGGGCGACCGTGGAAGACGGTGAATCAATCAAATGTGAACCTGTTTAGCTAAGGCTTTAGCTACTGTATTGAATTGACTTATTGAATTGCTTTAACAAGAGAAATAACACATAAAAGTGCAGATCATGTGTAGTACGGGATCTTCACTGCTCAACGTGCACTGTGTAGATAGCTCATGATGATCATGCGCAGTATGCGGTGATACCTTGCTTGTTTTAACTCCGTCATGATCACTTAGTTAGAAACTCAGAACTGGGGTTGAGGGTCTATCAAGTTGTGTTTTGGGTTTTTTGGGCTAATGCTCTATCTTGGGCAACTTTCTTCTTTTTCTTTTTTTACAAAAAGCAATTTCTGGTTTGTTTCAATGTTAAACAGGCCGCTTACACCACCATTTGGGATCAGTGTAACATCTTTTCGGGACCTTTTAGACCAAAGCTGGCTTTGCTTCTTGAGGTATTCCGATTGACAGCTGACCAAAAGACCGAAGCATTTGCCGAATTGGTGCACGATAAACAGTTGTTTGGACAGCGCCCTCTCACTAAGGAAATGATCACGTATGCCTCTGATGACGTGTTGTGCTTGCTTCCTGTGATCTACGAGTCTTTGGACAAGTAAGTGAAATGACCTTTGACCTTGATCAGGAGGATGGACGACATTGCTTTTAAATGTAGCAGATTATGAAGACATCCTTTTTCACATGTATGCATAACTTACCAAGTAAATGCAAAGAACTGAAGCCAATTATTATATAACTTAACATGGCTATGCGATGATGATGCTATGTTTTATTTTCTTTTGTTCTTCATTCACTGTTAACGTGAGCAAGTCTAATAGTTGATGTAAAAGTTATAATATTTAGCAATTAAAAAAACAAAGTGTGAAATGATACTTTTTTCACTTCCTTCACCGTAGGCTAATTTCTCCACTGTGGCGTCCTCATTTCGAGCAGAAGGTGGAACAATATCTAGAGGAGAGCAGAATCCGGGATCCTCTCGAGATGTACGAAGAAAAAAAGGGTTAAAGACAAAAGAAGAAGAAAAACAAAACCAGCTTTAAGTTATTAGTGTACTTCCTCTAATCTAGAAAATTTGCCACAACTGTTTGAAGTTCCCAAGTGTATGTGAATCGAACCGTTAAAATTATTGCCAGAAATTGAATATTGGTCAAATCAGACATGTAGGCTATAGTAACACTGAGACAAAATGAGAGTTTGGTGGTAATGGAGATTTATATTAGTTTCACCCGAGTGACCGTTTATGTGTTATCCATTCAGCATTTTAGTTCAAGAAGGCGTGATCGGGGTTTGAGGGGCGGCTGGACAAGAAAATGACTAAAAAGATGCAAAGTGGACTGAATATAATGTAATGACCATTATGCATTTACTTTTCACTTTTATTGAATTGAATGCTAACTTGCACCTCCAATGCAAGTGAGCCTAATATGTCAAGCCTGATATAAGAATATCGACTTGTGAACATACTACTGAAGAAAAAAGGAATAAGTAACCTTTAGCGAGATTAACATAAACGCATAATTAAATAACAATTAAAAGAAGCAGTTTTATTGGGTGGGGGTATGGCGGGATAGGGGAGGGGGATTGATTAAGTCCTTCGGTTTCGGACAATACTACGATACGAACGTTACCAATCGTTTTCATTTTTTTACCTTTGGCTCGATCTATTGAGGCCAACTCACGACGGCATGTATTACCTTTATTCATGGCATATATTTCCATTATTCATTGCATTTATTTTTAATTAAGATATTCAGCATGTGACCTTCGTTTTGCTTGTTAATCTATTTGTAAATGTAGCATGTATAAAAACCAATCATAATACGACTGAAAAGGATTTTCTGGTGGCTGAAATCAATTGCTTTGAAAAAATGCTGACAATTTTCGAAATGTTTAGGCGCTGAAAACTAAATCCTCAAAGCAGTTTGTATCACGAGGATAAGAATATTTCTAATTTTGTGATATTTTTTAAATGCAATTGGCAACAGCGGAAGGGATGATGTCATCAGCTGAAAATGTCTTTGTTTTCCTTTATAACTAGTCAATCATTCATCCACAGAGGAAAATAATATTTCTACAAAAAAAAAAGATACATTTTGATGAAATTCAAAGTACTGAGAACTTTAACAGCTTAGCCAACCTTCCAGATGTAGCAGGTTTCAAGGATACTGGATACATCAAAAAGATGATAAAAACCTAATAAAAAGTAAAGATTTTGAAGAGCATTTGCCCAGATAACAGCACAGTGATGCAACTTCCTGTAGTAGTTGAAGATTTAGTCAGTCAAAATAATATCTCGAGTTAAGTGTATGGTATTGATATGTGGTTTTCAAGTAGCAGGGTCGAATATTGCTTTTTTCAATATACATTTCACATTCTTTGTAACCAGAAATTCCTTTAATTATTGGCCAGGATTTTGAACTTTTAGATCAACTTACACGATTGATTAATGTCAATTTTGTTTTGTTATGTAGCAGAGAGAATGCTTGTGGCTTGCTATGAAATATGTAACTTCAAATAGCATAAATTGGACCTGTTAACATATCGCTTCGATTGTTTCTCGATTTTCTTAAGAATCTTTCATTGTTGTTTTGTTGATTATCAAGCGGATAGTTAACTTAATCCTGACTAATAAATACTTAAAGATGTAAAATAATATGATCTTCAATTTATGTAACAAACACTTGAAATATAACGCTAGTGAAATCACAGGTGAAATCAGCAGCATTAGGATTGGAACTTGTGATCGTTATCTTAGTGTAGTTGGAGCTGACTCATGTATGGAGGGGGAGGAGGGGGTTACACCCCCAGAAAATAAAATTAAGAATTAGACGTCATTGGTGCATTCGGAGGCATCTTTAGACTATCAATTTGGTCTACAATTAGCTCTAAATGCAAAGTTAGTTTCAAATATACCCAGCTGACCTGCCATTTCCAACTATTTAGAAGAAATATCCAGTTATTTCTAATGCAAGCAGGATGGGGCAGTGATGTGATTCTGTCTTTGCCATTTTTGCTACAATTCGATAAATAGTAGCAACCTTTATCAAAAGGAGTAAGTTATGAGGGGGGGGGGGGAGATGGGAGGAGAGGGGTCTAGTTTACCTTACAAATGTTTAGCACATACAATGCAAAACATTATCTTTAGATGAATCTCAGAAGGTGTAAGTAACTTCTTTTCATATCACAAAGACATGAATAAATCCTTTCTCAAAAATGTCAAGATAGAAATTCTCAGTAACAAAGCATGTTTAAAGCGAGACCTACCCCCACCTCCCCAACCCTCCCCCACGCTTACCGTCCTTCATGGCCTTCTTGATAACAGCCCTACTTAGGGCAAATCAAATAATGGACAGCAGCATTTTTGACCCACTACTGTGCATTCTGTGAAGTGAATGAAGCCACAAATAAAGAGAAAGTCCAATTCATTGTCTCACTTCAAATCTATTTGTAAGTTATGCATGCGAGTAAACACTACATCAAAAAGCAAGACTCCAAACAAGGCCATGTTTAAATGAAAAAAAGGTACAGTACACAACCCCTGTTGATAATGACACCTTTCTCCAAAGTTGTCGGTCCACCCATGGTTAAACCCCAAACGACGAGAGACATCCGTGTGTGTAAAAGACATGCTACAAATGCAAGTTTGTGAGTCAGTACCCATTCCTTCCACTCCCCCCTTTCCTCCCCCCCCCTCATCCCCACCGACAAGAAAAGAACAACAACCTTTCGTTTTGATAGATACAGAGCTACGATAAAATGCAAACTACTTTAACGTGATCAATAAATACATCATTCATCAACTAGTTCCTTTATCCTCTGTCTTGTGGGCATCCCGCCCTTTCCTCCTTCCCTTCCTAGATTCCTTTCCTGTTTTCCCTTCCCCCCTCCCCTTATCACTGTTGTCTCTCTTCTTGCTCTCATCTCCTTGTTTGTCCCCATCGTCCTTCTTCTTATCGTCTGAGTTTTGATCCTGGTGTTCCGTCTTCTTGGTATCTGCAGGTCCCTTCTCTCCTTCTGTTTCGTCTAACATCAGTTTGCTGATTCCTTCGTTGGCCTGAATGATCTGTTCCGTGATGTCATCCTTATCTTCCACCGTGTTCTTATCTTTGGGAGACTGCAAAAAAATAAAAATAAATCAATAAAAATACAATCATCGCTGCATCAACTAACCAGACAAAACCAATACTTGGAAAATAGCTTGTACTAGTGTGGAGCCTAAATCCATGTACAGGAATCAGTTGATGATTTGTTTATAATGACTGTTTTATCTGCTGATACCTGTGTTCTACAACATGCTATAACTACAATGTAACAAACTTCTCTTTGTAACTCAATTCTTAGCGTATACTAAAGTTAGGGGGGCCTGACGTTTTGACCCTAGCAGGACCTTCTTCAGAGGCTAACTGAAGATTAGCCTCTAAAGAAGGCCCTGAAGTTGTCAATCACTAAAACCAATAAGGCAGCTAAGGAGAGATTTATAGTGAATCTGGCTGTTGAAAGATTCTCACTTGTAAGCACGATTCCTAAATTTAATAAAAAAAAAAATTGGTTCGGATGAATACTAAATATCGTTCACAACTATACCATAAATATATCATTTATAATCCACTAAGTGAGATATTGCCATCAGATCCAATACATTTACACTCATGTCACTAGTGCACCATACCTCATGAAGGCTATGACTTATGGATTGCTTCTAGCTATAGTGCATTCCGCTGGTAATTCACCTTAGTCAACTGAAGACAACTACATCATTAACAAAGAGGGTTATGCACAAAATTAGGCCTGAACCTTGTATATAATTTTAGATATTTTTAAACTTAAAGAGTGTAAGACTTTCTAGATGAACTAAAACATGTGGTTTCAAACTAATGCTAAGTTTTGCATTTTAACATATTAAACATGTCAACACACTAATGCTACACACTGACAATGCATATTGTTTGGAAGCATTTCAGTGAGACATATTGCTCTTTTTAAACAACCAGCTGTTTACCGAAGGAAAATGCTGTTACCTTATTCAAGAAAGTCGTAAGATCTCGTTTCATGGCGTATGCATCCTCCCCATCAGCGTAGTACTTTGGTTCGATCTCACTGACCCTAGAATAAGAAGATGAAGAATACATGGGAATGAGGAGAATAGTTGGGAAGAAAACAAGCAAATACTTTCAACAACAACTCTAGTAAACAGTGGCAGTATTTAGTTACTCTCAATTCTTATCCTTCAAGTCCATATTAGACAGAATCCTCCACCTGCTCCTGCATATGTCCCTAATATATGAGACACAAAGTACTGGGGAAGAAATAGAGAACAGAATTTACGATGCTCTGATTAATTTCTTGATCTGCCTGTTAGTCTAGGACAATTCAAAATGTTTAATTCTAGTTGGACTGAGATATCTTTCATCCTCATACTTGACTATTGTTTCACGCCCGTACATGTTAAGCAGTGTAAGGGTCTCCCTACATAGACCAGGCTATGAACGAGCTAGGTATCACCTGGAAGGAGGATTTATCTCATGTGGTTTCTCTAGACCAGAATTTCATAAGGAATAAGAATATCTTGGGTAAAAAGCCTGAATCCTGAACGCATCCCCGAAAAGGGAGGTTCTTTCTGGAGGGGGGGTCCACTTTATTAAGTAATAAATACCAGAGATTACATTAACACAGGTTCTCCCTTTCTAAACAACCAGGCCTCATTTTTTGGTGTCCAAACAGAAATTTTTTGGCTGTGTGAAAAAGTGACCAACAGGATTGTGACCAATATTTACACTAAACAAGAGATGTGTATGTTTGGTAAATAGAACACCAGCTTTGAGAGTGATACCAATTTGTCATTTGACCTATTTGGAGGTATTTAGTTACAATGCAGTCTGAATTTTGATGTTAATAAATAATCCTAAATCAGACGACCTCCACTAGCTGATTTTGGTTTGGTTGCCCGACTAGAATTTGGTCGTCTCGGACCATTCAAGATTTGCCCTGCTTATGTGTTATCTGTACTGTTTACAGATGTCTGCATCAAAGCAACTCGGTCGCATGGAAGTGTTTATCAACATGCAAACACGCCAGGAGAACTTGACTAGTTCAAGGCTCCACATGTTCAGTTTTGTCAAACAGAGAAAAGTGCTCTGTAAAGCACAAATTTAGGTGCTTAAAAACAACAAGTTTCACTTGAAACTTCAAAAATATGCTTCAAAATATCTCTTCTTCAATAGTCAAAACAAAACTTGTATGTACACTACTAGTGATCAACTCACAGTACCAATATGAACTGCTGTAAAAGACTGCAGCGTTTCAAGTTTCCTGAAACTAAATAGGCCCGATAAGACAGCGCCCTCTGTATATTTGGGGCGGTGTGGCTGGAGAGCACATTTTAAAGCAAAATATATCATATAACAAAAGTTATACTCACTCAAATTTGAGGGTGTTCTGATATAGATGGAGGGCAGCACGATTACTGGAGAAAAATTAAAAGAGCACAATGTG
>JAIPMN010145948.1:0-40736 GCA_020650975.1 Apostichopus californicus
ATTAAATGTTAAGGTATAGCCGAGCGGTGTTACGTACAACCCATGACTCATCTCTATATAACTCAGCCTAAGCTTCACCTTTGCGAAACATTTCCAGAGTATGAACTTTACTATATCTTAGATCGTACAGAAACTACAGTTAACTATAATCAAAGTCCTCCATCCACTTTAAGCAATGTGGTGTGCGATGGGAAAACAATTTCTACACAGCGTTTGCGATCGGATTTGACGCTTACATGTTTACCTAACAGTAACTAATAACATAGCTAGTCGCGATGGGCTATACAAGCTAGTTAAGATAATAGTACAGAAGACTCCAAATGGATCCATGAAGAATACAAAAATCACAATAAAAAAACAACTCAACATCACCTTCTCTACCCGCACAATCCAATCAACCTAACCCACAATATAATGCATGATCGATCTACCAGCAGGCGCACAAACCCTCAAGCAGGCGGGCCGTCCACAAAAAAAAATGAGACAGAAAGACCTGGTCTCGACAAACGCCGACATTTCGCCTCCGAATCCGAACTTCTCTCTTCACTGCTTCCACGAATGCAAAGCTCTCCCATAAGCTAATGCTAAGGTTGACAAAATGAAAATATTCGTCTTAAATGCAATCTTCAGAACATGTATACAGGGAGTAATACGTGACAAAGAGGTTGCAGAGAGAACATAGCTGGTAGCAAAAGCATTTGTACAATAAAAAGAAAGAAAGAAGGAGAAAGATGAAACAAAAAGGTTATACCTTTTTGAAATTTGATATTTATCTTAGCAAGTGTAGGGAAGAGATTATACAAGACCCAATTCGCCTATGTGCAAAAGTCATAAAGGACATTTCATTCAAAAACTATATTCGTAGTAACGTAGTATAAAGTAAATTACTCTGCTCACACTATAGTAGGCCTAGCGCTAAATGCGAGTACAACACAGTACACGCCTCAAATAGTGTCTCAAATAATCGCTGTATATTGTCTGTTGGATTGTTAAGTTAACGCAAAGAATTCCCAAAATGTGAATCAAAACATCAACATCTTAAAGGTCATATTAATATCTTTACATAATGTGCTATACTTTAGGAAGAAAATGGTCTATAAGTGACTGGTGTCACGTCAAAACATAATGCAATTTGAATGATTTAACCTCTAAACCTGCTCTCTTCGTGGCGAACGTGTCCTTCACAACTTGTGTGAAATGACTTTACTAAATATACTGATGTACTCAAGAAGGTTGGCTCATTCTCTAATCTCCGCTTCCCATGGTATTATTAAAATACGGTGCTAATTGATGGCAGTCCCATATTTAGTTAAACACTGCGTTTATTTCATTTACTTGTCTCCTATATTAGAAATCAACGATATCAATGGACATAATATATATGTATATAATGTCGACGAAATGTTCTTGAGAGGCAGCCGAGGACAATTCGATAACTTATTTTATCCAAGACTACTTTACAATCCAAATCTTGTCATGCCACCTAGTGCATTTTAACTAAGACACTTAGAATATGAATATGCACATGCATCGAAATACATTACGTATATATAAGTTCAGTATTCAGCGATGTGTTAATTTACACATGTCTGCATCAAGGGATTTTAACATCTCGATAGATTAAATGCAATTTTGATAAGTCCAATATATTATAAATTAAGATATGGTAGGCCTGAATCTTTGATACAATTTTTCAAGTGCAGCAAAATTGTACTTGAAATCGGCAATTATTAATTTGTGCAACACTAGAGAGTGTATTATTAATGGCACACGATACAATATATCGAAACATAGCAGCAGAAGAAGAAACCGGTTACAATGAGATAATATTTACAAACACAGTATGTAATACAGTTCTGGAATACAAATATGTTATAATAAACTCTTCGACGTCTAATGAGGAGGTATATATCATCATTTCAAACACTAAGATGGTGAGTTTGTTGGAAATAGGTTGTATTTCAGGTGAAATGCTGCTATGTCAGATCTTCAAATTGATTACATCTCTCAACTGGAAGCTGTCTTGGTTTCAGTTTGATAATCCTGGAGCATGTTTGGTTATACCCATCGCTTTTCACTTGCTTCTCTCATCTGTGAATCAAATTAATAACTTCAATCAATGTATCAATGATGCAAAGGATTGGTTGGTTTAACTCTATATGAATAGTATCGAGAAGCAGGCTAACCAAATTCTTGTTTACAATGAAGGGTGTGATTGTTATTTAATGTTGGAGGAGGACATACAAATATGTGAGTATAATTCTGTAAGTACTTTACCCTTTCAATATAGTGTAGCGTTTCCTGCGTCTCTGTTGATGTATCCATTTTAATTGTCACTATCATTGCCCTATGGAGCATAACGACAGAAAAACATCATATGGTAGCTGGCATCAATTCAATTAAAATAGGATACATAACCTAAAAACTAAAATTGTCTAAATATAAATAATTAGTGATAACATTTTACAGAAAATGTTTGAATAAGTCTTGGTTGTGTGTAGCTTAACTCACTGTCGACAAGACTTGTCGGTGATGAGTGGTGTAAGTAATGACATCACTGGGCTATTCTTTTCATTGTTGATCAATTGTTTTGTTGCATCGGCTCCATGGAATGTTGCTAAAGATAAGATTCCTGAAAGAGAGGAATCCTTGAAATCTTAATGGTTACGAAATATCAAGTGACATAATGATAGTGTTTTCAAACGTTTAGGAGAAGGAAAATTGCAATTTATCCTGTACAATCATGTCCTTTAGAGGACGATGGAATATTGGAATACATATTTGAAAATGTACACTGGTCTAATAAATATTTTTAAAATGGCATGATACTCTTAATATATTTTGTAAATCAAAGTAAAAACGAACTGAACAATTTTAGAGTTTTTAATTATGTGTTCACACCTCTTGCTTGAACAGTAATTGCTCTTTGCTTTATTACTGTTTACAAATCTTCATACAGCTTATTTATTTTAAGTTAATGGGTGATAAAAGTGACACGTTTATTAACTCTGGTAAGCAGTTTTCTTTACCTAAATTGAAGACTATTGGATTGTATGTGACTTTCTTTATCGAGAACTGTTAGTACAGACGTTTCAAGCCCATGAATAATAAGTGTTCATGTCGAATGGGAATCTTTAACACGAAACATGTTATTATACATTTTTGTGGGAGATATTGTGTTGGCATTATAAGGCGGCCAAAAAAGTGTAAAACAACTGACACGGCAGCACAAGTGAACTAGAAAGAAAATGTAGAGAAAAGAAAGGAAACATAAACCTAATATAATAGTGAAGCAAAAAGAAGCGAACAGTGAATGTTCAAGAAAAAGAACACTTCAAAGCACATAGTACAAAGGGAAGTTCTTATCATGTATTATCATACCTTTTGAAACTTTCTCTTGGTTTATAAAGATATCCACAGTGATCTGAAATAAATCGGCACGTTTAGTGCCAGCAGACATCCCTTCGTTTTCCACACGACTACTTTTTAGTAGATCAAGAGCCTAAGTACGAAATCAATTAAAATATTCAAGAGTTATATATCTCAAATATAACAGAACTTTTTTGTAATAAAAAACAGCATCCAGATAAAGGAACATGTAGCATTTATTTCATTTATGTAAACTTATAACATTTAATGATATTTTTATGATATCCAAATATTGAAAGAAGCTGAAGGGGTAGGGATTTCATTAACTTTTCTCCATGCAGGACGTCCCACTTCGCCATAAGCTTATGGGAGAGTTCAATATATTGCTGTTGTACTTTGGGATGGTTGGATTGGGAGGGAGAATTTTTTGTACTAAGCTGTATTACCTGTTCTTCAGAAGTGATGTGATATGATACCACTTCAATCTTAAGCCCCTTTACTTTGATTTCATTTTGCTCCTTTGATCCGCTGCTGCTCATTTCGTAAAACCTAAAGGATTCCTCGCCGTCCTTTAAATAAGTCCCAAGGTAAGTAGCCATTATTTTTACCTGTGTTGACATATGTTAAAAGCGATTATGACCGATTTCAATGGAGGTATACTCTATGATATGAATTTTATTCATACGGAAATATTAAACGTTTGTTTATTGACTTTGCTCAACCTTCTATCTTACAGATAATGAGAAGTGTTGCTCGATAAAGTAAAATCAAGTATAGTAGCGTAGCTCAATGTAGTAAATCAATTATATATTAGTAGGTGATTTAGTATGATGGAGCTTATAGCAAAAGTGATATTAAGTGATAATATCTAAGGATTGAAAGAAATAAGATTGATGATGTTCTAAAACATACCAAAAACATCTATTCATACCTCAAATCCCTTCTCATGTAAATCTTTCTCGCACTCAAATATTTTGGAAATTGCTCGTGGAATAATTCCTTGACTGTCTTTTGCCGACGAATCATAGTTTGACATGGTAAAAGTCTTACCACTCTTTGGAGCACCAATTGCAACAATGCAAATCATATTTCCATCAACAGCGCTCTGAAAATGTATAGGAAACGTTTTCAAGTAGCCATACCCAATAAACGTTTCTTAGCATAAGAAATAATTTTCAAGACAATCCAATATAAATAAGCCTACAACTAATTTCAAAACTACAACAGCAACGGCAAATGTATTTTGTGATTTGATTTGAGAGGATTTGATCTGCTACTACCAGCCTAACAGAAAATACAGTTAAGAGTACGCGACAATGCTCGGTATAAGTATAAACTTATTATCGGCAAAGAAAACAAAATCTACGTTTATGCTATGTTTCTATAGAATTGCAAAATTACAAAAATATCAAAATTAGACAGTTAGTAAATGTTAAGAACATTTTGCATTGGTTTTCAGTAGTTTTTTGTTGTTGCTATAAACCAAGGACATGAATTGCATTCACAAACCTGTACAATATCTTCGAGATGATTAAAGACTTTGCCTTGTTCCTCTTCCGGTTCGAAAATTCTGGTCAATTTATAGGTCTCTTTCTAAACAGCATATTAGATGTTATTTAAGCAAATGCACATCAACACACATTTTCAACGTTCCCTTAGCAATATGGAATACGATGTATAACTATTTTCATACAAGATATACTCCATAAATTATTGGAAAATTCTGGAAAGAATGTCGATAATGTCTAAGATGCAAAGCTTTAATGTTTCACATATAGGACATTATCAAAATAATCTACATGTATATTAGTTATAAATTTAAGAATTAAGAGCAATGGAAAAGACCTTAGCAAATTCCTCTTACACTGGATGCAATATAAGTCCGTTTTATTGCTCTTTAACCAGTTCTCCCAAATGCGTCATTAGGCAATAAAAAGGGCGACTGAATCAGTAAAATATGATGTTTTGTTGCCAATGAACATATTTTGAAGTAGCGGTTGTAATATTTTCGTATTTAACGTTGTAGTTTTAAAATCGATCACAGTTTAGGTTTAATTAACTTCGTAAAGTACTAAATGTGAAATTTGTAATTAATCTGTAAGTCTTACCATTTCTTTAAGAACAAATTTTCGACGATTAATGCTTTCTGTACTCTCCTGTCGTTTTTCACCTCTTATACGTAAAAAGATTTGAGGTTCGTCCTAGTATATAGAAGGTAAGGCAGAACATAATGGTTTTTATTGAAAGTTCAACCGATGACCACCGATTTTATTCATTATATTCATTCATATATGTATATATATATATATTCACAAACAAACCACATTAACCGGTTATCATATTTTTTTTGCCTCTTTAATTGTTCACCTGGCATTGTTCTTGCCTTAAAATATAAACTGACCTTATTGGCAAGAGATTTAGCTCGTTTGCTCCTTTCGGCGAACTCCGTAATAACGGTCTGTAAAAGAAAAATTTACACCATTTTTTTTTTTTTTTTAAGTATTGTCTGCATCTAATGGGTAGGCCTAAGTATATCACATTATTAAACCATGTAATATATTGTTTTGTTGCTGCACTAATCGTGATTAACTGATGCAACAATTTAACGTGAAATGTAAAATGTGTTTCTGATGCAATGCATTGACAACTTTTTGTAATGCATCTCATCCGATTTCGCTATGTTCATTATCGATACCAGCTTATCAACAACTTTTAAAATGAACTGGAAAACGTTATCACATCTACAAAAAAGTATATAAGAACAATAACAATCAAATCAAAATCATTAAGCATATACAGGAAATACTGACTCGGACATTGTTCGCATTGACACTCCGTGCCAAAGGACTATTAATATTTTTGCATGTACATATCTTTATTAAGTTAGAATGTTCAGATTAAGCAACAGCTCATTGACCTACCTATATGATTAACGCTGTTACTGAAAAACCTCCCACGTTTCGACAAAAATGCACAATCACTTCCGCTTAGTATGTACTCACATGCATTAAAGTTTGGGTATGTTTTATAATGTTAATTTATCTTCTAACTCGTATGCTAATGCACTAGCAAAAAAATTAGCACCAGGGACTCTTACACCTCTCTGGAAAGACCAGAAAGGATAGAAAGATGTGATGTCTGAAAGAAAGTGATTTGCACAGTCCGAAACTCTTGTTATCTTCTCTTAACCTACTTATACCATTAGGTTACACTTATTTCAATTATGTATGTCGTTGGGTACTGCATTGATTGGAACTGAATGTCAAGTTAATAACATATAGTAACACAGAGTAGGAGCTATATGTTACCTTTAAGCTTCTCTGACGAATGTTGCTTTCCTTCTCAGAGGTCTATTGACAAAAACAACAAGAACACCAACGTAGCACATACCGATACAAAAGTAAAGTAACATGAATGAAGAGATATATAGCATACATTGTAAAATTTATGTTGGTGTAAATACAGAATGAATTTATGTAACTGGTGAAATGGGAATTAATTTCTGCACACTGATAAAAGTTTCCAAAAAATATTTGTGCTTCTTAATTTCTATGGTTATTTTTTCGATCTTGGATTGTGTATAGTTCGATCGTTTCCTAAATGTAGATGTTACTTCAATCGATAAATTAAAGCAAATTGTGATTTGTTTTGTATGGGTATATTGCAGTGCCTATACTCGGAATTCCTAATTATCAAAACTGATCTTCAATTCTACTCTTGTATAAAACGTATTAGCAATGACTCCATAAACAGAGAGAAAGAGAGAAACGGCATTACTTACATCTAAAGATTCCCTTAGTTGTTCATTCTCTCGTTTATGCGTCTGCGGGGAAATATAAATAGCACAAGTATGAAACGAAACGAACGAGTCACATATAGAACGAGTCACATGTTTCGAGAATTCATTTTCGATCTAAGTGCAATTGTAGACGGCTATATTTGGGCAGATTGGTCAATTTGACATGACATTGTCAAGGTTGTACACATCCAAAATGTGAGACTTGTAGATATTCATCCACAGTCCTCATTTATCTTAAAATAATATAAACTAATAAATATAGACATTGTGTTTCTTCATTCAAAAGCTTAGCAAAGATAACTTGAATTATATTCAAACACACACTGACATGTGTACGTAAATTAACTAATGATAATCATGACACTTCTTGATAATTTGAGAATGGAAGGAAATAAGAAACAGAACAGAGTTCCCTTGACTTATAAAATACAAATCAGAATCGAGTATAAAGTTTCCAAGTACCTCGTTTAGTAGCTGTGTCTCTTCCCCTCTGCTTGGATTGTTAGAATGAAGAAACACAGGTACACGTATAAGAAGCAGTGATACATAAACTGATAAACAATTATTTGTTTCTACAAACTGTTTAGGAAGTTATTTTTTGTCTCACACTTGAGTAGAGCTTCATTTATAAGTATACTTTCCGAGAAAAACAACAACATTAATATCATATATTTTTGAAGCAAGTTTTCCGTTCGTAGCGTGATACAATTTCAGGTTTTTAGTTATGGCAATATACTTTAAGTCCAATAGCGTGTTCCAGTTCTGCTAATTTAAAGTTCAGTCTTCGATTAATTGGAGTGAGACAGAAGGAGGATCCTCTTCGGCTATGTGCGCAAGGTAGTTGTTCGTCACTCCCTCGTTATGTAAACCCAGGTGGACATTTTTTCAAATTGTTCACCGTATGCATGGCTTAGGTATCATATTATTCACCGTTCACGTGTGATAGGCCGACTAAATTGGGTATATTTCAGGAAATAATGAAAAATCATGAACTTACGTAATTGGTTCTCCATTTTTAGATTGATCTAGTTATGAAGAAATACCGTATATTGTAGGTAATTTGTAACATTAAGACATAACGTCAAGTGTCCACAAATGCATGCAAAGTTTTGTACAAACATTAGCTGCATTTCTAGAACTATTGGAACTAGAAATTTGGGTACGCATAAATTTTACACATACACAAAATATAAAGAATAACAAACTAAATATTTGTTCCTATGATTAACAAAGTAATTGAGCATAGTATTTGTAAAAGATCCATTCTCTTGCAGGACCCCCTACCCCCCCCCCCCCCACAAACAAGAAAACAAAACCCAAACAAAGAACTTGCGAACAAGCTTGTAACTGTATAGATTCACTCCTAGATGCCAGGGAACGATTTATACGAGCATGAAACCAATGATACATTATTAATGAATTTATTGACTAACCTTTGTATTTTATGAGTAGAACTACCACCATGCAGATCGCCACAATGACAAATGCAGTGATAAACACGATGCCGACTGGCATCCACGTCGAAGTGAGGGCCTCTGTTGCTGGACCTGCATTAAATGAGGTAAACTTAACATGAGGCATGGGTTATCTGAAGGATAGACACAACGAAACTATATGGATATAATAACACAATCGCAATACTTACTGCAATTAAGGACATTTGATGCAATGTTTGCATATAATAAGAACTTACTGCAATATAGCGAAGAAAGCTTTAAAAAGGCAAGGAAACATATTTGCAAAGGGACTCGTACCTAGAGGTGACCAGGCGATAAGTCTTGGGTTTTAACAAACAAATTCCACAGTTTTATGCATAGTAATATCCAAGTGGTGGTCCTCTACATTTTGTAAATTTGTCATTGAGCGACTGATTCGAATCTGTCGGGATAGCCATGGAAGTTGGTTGAGTTACGAACGAAAAACAATTATAATTTTCTTATTGAAGTTTAAATTAGTGACATGATGCTCTCTATACTTACATTCTGTTTCGTCCGTGAGCTCAATAATTATATGCTGTGACTCAATTGCTTCACCGTAAGCCTCGCAAGAGAGTATTGAAGGACTTTCATCGTTAACCGAATAAGTGCTGGATACGTTAAATGAGTCGTCATCATTTGTCACTGTTTTTGCATAGCTTTCAAGTTCTAAGGAATTGGTAAGCCATCTCAACCTTAGTTGTGACGAAACGAAAGTTGCTTTACAAGTCAGTGAGTCAACTTTTGTTTGCAATCTGCAATTTGCATTTGATTCACATTCGTCGATTCCAAACGCGGAACCATTGCAAAAAGCTGTTGGAAATAAATGGTAGGTTAAAATGTTATCTTTATATGATGTTAGATGTAAATGTTATATTTATATAATTAAATAATTCATATTACATTTCTAAACTTGAAACAGACGTGAATTTTGTATGTGTTAGCTCTGAGCTAAGTTATGCATGTACTTTGATCGATCACTCGATAGACGATGTTGTATCTTAATCGGTAGTTTCATTATATGTTTTTTATGTAAATTGTGCTCATCTAATCTCGCTATTGAACAAACCTACTTACCTTTTAATAACACAGCGACGCTGCTATAGTATTCAGATGATTCAGTTGCTACACGACAGTGATAATTCCCCTCGTCAGTGTAGGTCATACGATAAATGACCAAGGTACCGTCTTCAAGAACTGTGTGCTTCCCGAACGTTTCATTAGCAAATTTGTTCGATTTGTCATGAATAAATGTTGCCAAAGGTTCACTCTCATGAAAGGTTTCACCAAATTTCCAGAAGTATGCTTGGGACTCTCCTCGTATAATGCATGGAATGTGGCCTGTCTCTCCCTTTTCGAAAACAAACATTTGTAAGCTACGGGTACTGGCGAAATTTCCTGTAAAACCAATCCACGAAACTTAAATGTTTGTTAACAAAACAAAAAAATATCGAAAAATTCAACCGAAAGTGATTGAAAAGATGAAACATTTATGAGTAGGAAATAGATGTATGCTCTTTGTTGGGGTGAGGGGGGGGGGGAAGAGGGTGGGATGCGTCCGAATTAAACAAAAACTCTTCTACGCCTTTTTGTACGGGCATACTAAAAAAAAAAGTCTTGATTATTTTCTTATTGAAGCTAACGTTTATTCAATTTTTTAATTATATTATTCTGATAATTGCCTGTCATATTACGCTTTTAATGAGATTGGGTAAGGTCCACCATGGAAATTGAGATACTTACCCATCAATACGACTGCAAAGAAAGCTACTGTAACCTTCGACGATGCCATGATCAAAGATCAAACCACGATTCTGTGACCAAAAAAATATATATTCATATTGTGTATTATATTTATATTTAAAAAAGAGGTTCAAGAACACGACATTTTGCAATTAAAGATCCTTCACTACTTTCAAGAGCAAAGTCAGTAATGATGAAAACTTACCTAATGCTGACATATTTCTTCAACGATATTTGCAACTTGATCATTCTGTACAAAGTTTTCTAATATTCCACTTAATCAGGCCATTGAACTGAAAATACATGCAAGGGACACTGATCAAATTTAAAGATTGTTTTTTAATTATTTCAATCTCCAGTCATCTATATACAAGCAATACTTCACAGTGTGAAGAAGTATTTAGTGTAATACTATCCTACCATCGAATTGACTTATTGGATAAACACGATTTAAATATGTAAAAGAAGAAATATGTCATACCTTGTGTTATACAGGGGGAAAATCGTGAACAGTTGACGATAGCTCATGCAAAATATTCATACAACATATTTGTTTATTTCGTTCCAACAGAATATTTCGTCGCCATGTTGTGCTACTTTACACTGACACTGCAACGTCTATAGAGGCAACTGCACGTTTTGAAATTAAGTTAATATTGTCCATACTTAATGAAGGTACAAAGTACAAAGCATAAACTTCTAAATTCTAACAGTCTTTTGTTGAACAGCATGATATCGTCAACAAACACTAACGCATGGATCAAAGTTCGATAATATTGTACAAATAACAAAATGAAAGAGATTTCAAGCAACAAAATAGAATGCCATTCAACTTACTGTGTAATAAACTGGTACTATAAATGTGATACAGTTCGCCATTGTACTACACTGCTTTGTATTGCAAGACATGTACTGTATACTGGCTGCTCTGTATTCAACTGTATTGCACTTTGCTTTTTCTCGGATCCTTCATGTGAGGGTAATTGTAGAAAAATAGCAAGTTTGATAATTTCGAAGCTGATTTTTCTTCGTCCCTATCAATAGAGGTTACATATTAAGTAAATCATGACCTCTATGTTTTCTTTGCTGCTTAACTGTATCCTTACAAATTTAGAAGGCTACTCCTAAACCCATGTAATCTTTTATGTTCCGTCGATGTGTACAGTTTCCTTTAGTCCTGTGTTCGATTAAATTAATGTTTTTCCGGTAGCCATATCAACATATTTACTCCATGCAGCTGCAATGTGGTTAATCCGGGTTATTTCCACTGCGTCCCTTAAAAGTGAATCATTCCTGCTCAAAGTGAGGCCTTGACCTAAATATAAGTAACGATCCCATATTTTTCATGGGTTTCTAATTAATTATTTCTTCGGGTGTGTGTACTGTGGGGTGAGGGGTAATATTTTTACATGCAAGTGTCTACAATATTTTGAACATGAAAGATCATGGAAGCTAAACATAATTTGGAGATCGTGGAGATGAGTTAACCGCAACTGAGTTGGGCTCATCCCTAAACAGTATGAAACATAAAATTAAGTTCCCACGTCAAGTCACTATAGTAGTTTGACAACAGGGACGGACTAGGCTAAAAATTGGCACTGGGCATTTTCATCATGAGGAACCCCCGATATATTGGATAGAGCCACCTCAAACACGAAAACCCTTGCAAATAGAGTAAATGTGGAACAACTAAGTAATTGGCAAGAATATACTTAAAGAATATATTTAAAGGTATTGAGTCCAACTGTGAACTGGTGAGAAGTAGAAGTGCCCATATCGTATATATTTGAATAGAGTAATGTGATTTAACGCAGTCTGTTTTACTTCTAGCCATTTTGAGCCACACTGCAAAGGTTTGAGGCGAAGATGAGGATCTTGTGGGACCCAGACATAGATGAACCCAGGGAAATTTCCCGGTCTTCCGGTGGGCAAGTCTTCCCTTGCCTGGCAACTTTGAAAGTGATGTGAACTCCATTGAGTAATAGAGGATTGTGTACATTATGGTTTCCAAGTTCTCATAGAGTAATCTCATAGAGGTTTTTGTATCAATTATGTTGATTGATGAACTGATGAGTCAGAAAAGAACGACAATGAACTTGCTTAAAGTTTCTTGTTTGAAAGATGCTATTATTTACATAAGAGGGTTATTTGTGATATGAAATAGCTTGAAAAAAGAACGCAAGAATAGTAAACAATTATTAATAATGATACAAAATATATAGACACCTCTTTTATTTGCCATGTACACATTTGTATCATTTGCTTAGGAAATGATAATTGGCATTTCCCTTCTTACAAGATAACAAGGCACTTATAGGGTTACAGGTGACAGGAAATGCAGTATGCACTTAAGTTAATAGAAATACCAGCTTGCCTTTACAATTCCCTCCCCATTGTGTGGCCAGATCTCTAATCCAAATCTCAAACCAAATCAATACATTGTCTAATCGAGATCCCACAAACGTATGAAGGGATCCTATAACATCTTCTATCAAGTTTCATCTCTGTGAAGACTGTGTATGGCAAAATCTGTGCTATATTTCTCAGTAACAATTATTTTAAGCATGACAGAAAATAACATTCTCGTGTATCTTGGACATGTACTCATTAGTGGCTCTCCACAGAGTGCACACTGAAGTCAATATGGCTTCTACTAACAAGCTATCGCAACTCTTTGTCTCTAATTTGCTCCTTATAAAATGTTTCTCTCGACATGTTAGTAACAAAGTTCACTGATTTTGCTTTTTGCATACAAGCGGACAGGATTCAAACTGATATTTCTGGATTTTTATATTTGGAGATGTACATCATTAACGTTAATATCGTATTCATAATATATTCTAGCCTACATGAATAGTCTTCTTTCCTTTCAATTCGATGTATCATAAATTGCCGTGCTGTATGTTGTAGAATTTGTCGTGGTCGTCGTTGTTGATGCTTGTAGGTTATTTTCGGATGTTGTTGTAAGTCTCACTTTGAATGACGGAATAGCTTGCAAGTTTTCCTGAAAGAAGCAGACAACTTAATGAAAAAATCTCCCAAAAGTTTGGTATTGAAGACGTAAGAGAATGGGCAACATATCTAAGATCCATCGTGTAAGGTCTTTGCCTTATTGTGGATTACCCCAAACAACTTGTCTGTTAATCCTGAATGGTTGCAGATCAACAATGTCTCAACTAGAGAGTGTTTGTTTATACGTCTTAAAACAACTGGCGACATAGGGTTAGATAAAAGAGAGCAAAATTCATGACAAAATCGACCCTCTGTGCAGTATAAACTTACGCATATGTTAAAAATATAACTATGAAGAAATCATGACTAATTCGCATACTTGTTGTTTCGTCATGTCCATGTATGTTTCTCTGGTGCCTTTTACATAGTTCTTTAGTTCATCGAGGCTCAAACGGGAATGTTGATCCCATTGCCAACAAAGTGACATTGCTTCATACCTGAAGGATTCAGTGTTAACACATATAGAGAAAGAAATGATATATGAAAGATTACCATTCAGTAAACAATAATTAAACCTTGGAGGAGACTAGCCACAACATCAAAGTTCAACTAGTTTAAGGTAAAGGACATACTAAGCTTACATAGCAATCTTGTTAATAAAAGCAGCTTTTTGCGTCCTCTTCTATAATTTTCTCAACCTCATTGACCCCACGATGCCATAACGACATACACTACTAATTTATCTATTCAACCCTAACTTCAAATGGTGGAATAAAAGTCGAAAAATTACAACTTTGAGCGTTGTTTTTCCGTTAGGATCGCAATAAAACATCACCCTTAATATGAATATTTAATTTATATGAACGACATAAGTAGGCTCTCGCTGTAGATGGCGGGAAATTTAAGCTGTGCAAGTAACTTTTACACGCTGAGTTCCTTTGCTAGGCTTGGCGAATTGATTACGTAAACACACAGGCTAACGTTCCAGACTAATAAACTTTGAAAGGTTAAGAAGCGGGCAGTGGCGAAAATGAACGGCAGTCTTACAAACGGGCCGATTTCCAAATGATGTACTTCACGCAAAGGGTCATAAATAAACATGTTAGCTATTCACTGGTTGGTTGAATTCAAACTAGTGGATTTGGGGAACTGCGTGCGATGAATTTGGAGTTTGGAGGATTTTTCTCGTTAACGAATAAAATTGTCTAATTTACCCTTTTTTCAATGTTAATTTTCTAAAACATGAGATCCCAAAATAGAGAATGTTTAGATGCAACATACAAGGCCTGTAAAGTGCCATTTCTAGCAATCTAGGAGGCATGTTTCGGCCGGAAAAAAGTTTTGTTTAATTTAAGTATAAGCACTTGTCAGATGTGACTATTTTTAAATATATTTATGACTGACATATCAACTAAAGGACCAACCAAGAACATTTGAAAATGTCTAGATGTGATTCCCCCTTGGTCCCCAACCGGGGTTTGGCCCCTGAACCCCATCAGGGGCCCTAAGGCGGTCCCTGGACCTCACCTGATAAAGGCTTCGTGCCAAGGCGGTCGCGATACGCGCTCACTCATTCAGCTATATTCATGTTCAGTCACTTATTCCCCCTCCCCCGTCCCACTTTTCAATTGTGATTGACGCCCCTGGTACTGTCTGTACCCAGTAAGGAATATCAGAATCAGGAAACGCTAGGAACTAACTTCAGTATGACATATATTGGAAAAAAGTGTACTGTGGTGTTTCATGTTCAGTGCTTGTAATATTGTGAAGACTTACATTTGTCCAGGACAATTACCAGGTCTAACCAGTTTTCTTAGAACGTCCTCGTAACTTTCTATCTCATTGTATTCCGGAATGTTTGCACCTTAGCAACAAAGAGACAGGAGCATGAGAAAGTTCCTTTATTACATGAAGGAGTACTCAATGGTAATATTAGAGATATTTATATAATGCAGCTATTGTTACTTTATTGAACTTGTATCCTAAAAACGTTTATAGTACAACGAGTAACTGAAAGAATGAAGAATACAATAATGTATTAACGACCACATACGTTGCGTGTATAAATCGTATAAACCACGTACTGTGTCACTCACACTATGAACGACATCCTCTTGGAACATAGAACAATGTGTTGACCAATGGTAGCTAAATGATTATTTGGTGTCGTGTAATTTTACAGTGCAAAATAATGTTTTTTACAACTTTTCTCATTTTTAATTCTAGCAGGAATAGACAATTAATATTTCTTGCCATGTGGAGCCGCTGATAACACACCTGTCATATAACATTTAAATAAATCAGTAAAATGGTCTTGGGTTTATTGGGCTAGTTGTCTTGTGTAAGATTTATAGCGATAGACAAGTGTAAAGAAACCACGAAACGTCTACGGTTGATAATGTTAGTAAAGAAGGGTTGTTGTTAAATTTCGGATACCATACGAAAATATTTCCCATAGAACGACTCCAACAGCCCAGACGTCACTTCCTTGTGTATACGCTCCTGTTTGCTTCACTTCCGGTGATATGTTCAGGAGAACATTTCCCCTATTCTATGGCGGAAGAGTAAAGTAGTTTAATTCGATTTAATTTGACTAAATTGACGCATATCGTGCTTAATATGATGCTTACAGTTTCCAAGAGGGGATATCAACGTCACAATAGTCATATCTTTATTTACATAGCTCTTTAGAAACGTATATGCTACTCGTATATACATCCGCTATATAAATAAAAACTTTTAATTATGCCACTCGATAACGGGACACTAGACTTTTATGTTATTGTTGTTATTAATAAGTCTTGCCGGCCACAGTGAAGTACTTTAGTAGCATGGAGAAATTTTATCCCTACATTTATTATATATTCGTTGAAGGGATGAGATCTGATATTGATATTGGTCCATTATCTTGGATACAACTAGTAGAAATTACGGTCAAAATACGGTGGATAGCAGACTGCAGAGGATAGGGAATTGGGATCCATTCGTAGATATGTCGAAATCCTCGTATTCAAACGAAGGTGTCTTTAAGTAGAAAATTAATTGAAAGCCTTGTATAGTATTTGTTTAAACACTATGATTGCCATAACCTCTAATACGCTATTATACTCAAAGCCAATTTGAATGTACTCATATAGAAATCTAACTAAGATCAGCTGCATGTTATATGGATCTCACCTTCGAAAGTTCCTTATCAACTCTTTCTCGTGAAGACGTTTCATAACAAAAATCATATAGCTTGCAGCAGAGGCCTGGATTATCGGCAGAGCAGAAAAGTAACTTTTCGGAACTTAGTCCGGGATGTATCCACTGTGTGAAATAAGATATCAAGTTTGACTTCATGTTTATGATGCCATGTCACAATTTCAACAATGCTACTCAATTATATATAAATGGAAGTGTAATATGACAGATAGATATGAGAGTAGTCATAAAATATCGAAACAGTCATCAAAAAACTTTACGAACCATTTCGTCAGTTTGTGGATAGGCGAAATTAGGAACCCGGCCTTCGTGTCACAGACCTATCTTTGTCCGTGGCAATATGGCTCAGTAATTGTTAGTGTATACCAGATACGGTGCACTCTGTATCAACGTTACACGCGCGTATTACGCCAGCTCTATTTGACAGGTTTCAAAATACCCATCGTACTCCCTCATATCACCAGGAAAATGTAAAACGTTAAATGCTTCAGTGTACCGTCCGTTTAAACAATTCACCCTCATGCTGTAATAAATTAACAAAATGTTACTGTTACCGTAAGTTTAACACAACCCGCCTAACGTCTTGGTCTTGAATTTGTTGACTACTCCTGTCCCACAACGTGGTGGTGGTTGTGGGAGGAGGGGTGGTGATGTGGATGGAGATGGATACATTGGAAATGTTTTCATCTCACCAATCATTACCAACGCCTCTTCATGCTGGAGGGCAACTTGCTTCATTCCGTTTAATTGCTATATTCTTCCAAGTTGCGTGACCACATAAAACAATATGTATTTAATCCCTCTTTTAAAGACTACTATTTAGTTATCAAGAAGATGCTGAGTCACATATATATGATCATTCGCCTTATAATGCATTACATTATAAGCACAGATTAACGTATCCTTAAATTTGCAATACGTTTTGGTACTAGCGTAGAGTAAACAATCACGGAATCATAACGATGTACTTTTGTGGCCAAATTGTTGGGATAATCTTCATAATTGTGTGATTAAGCACTACACAATAGTACCAAAAGAGAGATAAAGAGCTCGTCTAGGATTGACTTACACCATTCTGATGAAGAAAATTCATGCCGTCGATAACATTAGCTGCAAAAGTCAGAAATGTTTGTGGTACCGGCTCTAATGCATTCCCGTAGAGAAAGCTTTGTCCAAAAGTAATTTCAAGATATTTTCTGACGGTTCCAAAAGCCAAATATTCTTGCAAACAATATGTAATACCTAAAAGAAAGATAGCAGAACCGATAGTATGAAATTGTCTTCATAAGTAACAACGTTATATATACGTGACAACTATTGAACTTTGTAATGAAATTCAATGTTATTCTCAATAGCTATTTCTATACAACTCTAATGAAATTGACCATATTTACCTGCTTTCTCAGCAAATCCGTATGTTTTGACAATAATGCCGTTTTTCGGAAGTAAGATAATGTGACGGACAAAGTACTCCCATTCTTCGGAACAGTTTTCTGTTTCTGCTAAAGACATCGTTTTAAATGTTAGCAACCACAAATACTCAGAAACATTCAATATGCAGTACATACACCAAATGATAGCACTTCTTATGGATCTTGAAAAAATATTCTAAACTTTTGAAAGATATAAGCGAGGAGCTAATCAAACTAATCAGTAATAAAGTTGAAATAACTCTCGTAGATCATTTTCGGTAGAATTAGCTAAAAACAAAATCATTGCATGAATCATAGAAGCCATCAAACGATAAAAGGCGTGAATAAATGCAATCATAATAAAGATAGTAAGTACACAGATAGTGCAGCTAGAATCAAACCACCGAAGTTTGGAGGCTCCCATTATATGTTCCGGAATGCTCCCGATTATAAATTTATGGTGTACGAATAGGTCACACTTTAGGAAGGATGACTTCCGATAAGATAGTGTGACATAGACTTCAAATGATGGAACGACGATATTTTAACATTTATTTTAAATGTATCTTGATCATCGATGAAATTCCACAGTCGAAGAAAACCTTTACATAAACAAAACATGGTTGATGCTCTATCATTTACGAGAATACCTGAATGACTTCGCATGTGTACAATTGTTTCCGAGATTTTCCCTTTATGCAATATCCCAAGCCAACGCTCTTGTTTAGTTTCCTGATTCAACTGAGCAACAAAAGTAACATCATTTTTATCCAATTTCGTCAGCTGATGTTGCTCGGGAGCCCTATCTCCTCCATCTATACTGTGATACATTTCTGGAGAAGAAATCGAAATTTATGTTTGTTTGAGAAGGTTGGAAGCATTCATTTAATGTGCATCGAACAATGAGCAAACGTTCTATCAAGATTACTTCCCTTTTCACAACATATAGTATTGTGCGATAATACAAGTAATTGTTTTAAGCATCGTCTAGTAATTATACCAAATTTTCGGCGACCATTGTACATTAAGACCAAGAACATACAGGATAAAATTGTGCGTATACCGAATGAATTAGGTGCGTCAGATTCAGCGGATTCCTTTGCAGCACTGGGGATGGTCGGGAGTTCACGTCTATATAGAACACAATAGAAAGATATATGTTAGCGTCAAACAGCCATTCACATGCACTATTACTTGAGACTGTCTTTATACAGACACAAATGTGTAAACTATGTGTTATACATGTGGAAGATACAGCACGACTTCGGTTAGTCCTCTCCAATGAATTTTATATTCAACAACTACAAAGTAAAAGAAGAAAAAATAATATTTTTCTACCTCATTTGTTTCACATTTCGTGGTTTAAATATACACGAGTCATATGCATATATTGTATCTCAACTGTGGTAATACGCAGGTAACTTCTTCACAACATTTAAGTACAAACTCTGATGGAATGGCTTGCCCGATTTTCTTACCTTTAATGTAATTAGTCTTAAATGTGTTGAGATTCATATCATTTATAATTACGTTATAAGTAAGTGTTTTAGAAGGTAACGTACTTCATTGGTCCGATTTGTAAAATAATAATGCGTAAATGGCCCCTTTAACTTACATAGGTTGTTGTACAGTTTTACGGATAATCTTATAACATTTTCATGGAAGTGGACGTGATTAAAGGTTAAAAGTTATTTTAGAGCTTTAATTAGGTAGTAAAGCGATACAGGTTTCTAATTAATCATGTATATTGTGTATTTTCCTGTACTCGACAAGTCTTTATTTGCTTATTCTTTGTTTATTGTTGATGTTTGTGTATAAATTTGAAGGTTGCAAAACATACTATGTATAACTTATCATTGTTATTAGCTGAGAGACAAATGTTTGTTTAAATGCTCTCATAAGTAAAACATGTCTGCAGTTGAGAGTAGATCTGTTTAGTAGTTTGCTTTTGGTGCTCAGGATCTATCTTGGGTGCCTTTTTCTTTAAACAAAGTATGTTGTTATCACTGTGGCCCTATTCTGGCTGTGGTCATATTTGAGCAGTAATATATGTTCTTCGGTTGATAAATAACCAACAACGCAACAATACAATGTCACATCAATGTATTTTATTATCACACGGTCACAGGCTTGATATAAGGGGACTAGGCGGAGAGTGGAACCGTTAAGTCATTTGGTATTCGTGCCCATACTCTATACTATATTCTTTAGCATTCATACCAATATTTTCAAGAATTCTTCTCAGAATTGTTATGCAATTGGGCAATTCTTAGATAGAATCCACGGTACTGCTTCCCTTTCAGTAGTATCAAAATTAAAAAGAGGAATTTCAGTTAGGCAAATAATTACTACATAATAAACAAAAACATGAAGTGAAATAAACATGTAGTACGCCGAGAAAAGTTTAGGAACAACGTAATGTAAACATTATGACAATGACTTACAAGCATTCGTGAGATGTTTATCATATAAATCTATTAAGTTTGCAGTGGTGGTGACTTTTTTTATGGGCCCCGGTGACGGCAGGGGTGTTTTACCCTGAATTCATGAAACTTGCACTAGACACGAGGTTAGTAATGGAAAAGTGCAAAATTGAAAACATAGCTCAAAGTGAAAAGAATGACTTCGCCCACCGATTTATTCTTTTTTATTTTATTTATGTTTTGCACATGAAACATGTGATTTAGCGCAGATATGCCCCACAACAGTTGCCGAATGTAATTTCTAAAGGACAAAATGTAAGGCCTGCGAGAATTCACAAATCGGAAGCAAAGTATATACGGGCGTAATTTACGTTTTCAGTTCCGCGTCAAACTGTAAAGGATCGCTTACGTTGGGTATCCTGTCCCCTTTTCGTATACCCAAAGTAGCACAGGAGCAGGTACGGCGGGAGTTCCAAGATATTTTAAAAGACTTGAAGAAAGTACAGCAGTTTCTTATACTATGTACGATAATTTGTTTAAGGTGGTCATCATATTATGAAAAAGTATGATAGGCGAATTAAAATACCACCTTACCGCACGACCCTATTCCTCGAATATCGTGATAGCCGTGTAATATCCCGACATCTTTCTGAAAATATGACATAAATTGGATGGTTATTTGCGAGTATAAACTTGTAAATTTGTATAAATATTACATCGTTTGGCAGAGCATTTACATCTCAGAATCTTAGATTCCTTAACATTTTACACATAATTGGTGCAGCAAAGGTTACTCGGTGCACGCTACTGAATTAATAGCCATTAAACATTCACAACAAAGAATGATACATGTATTATTGGAGTAGAATTGCCCGTATCATAAGATATATATGATTAAACGCTAAATAAAGTGCTATAATCAATTTATTGATACTGCAATGAATGTGTACCGTGGCGGACCTGTCGATTAATATGCTACCCGTAATCTTTTAAAGGAACTTCAATAAAGACAATTATTTATATCAAAATGAAAAAGGTCTTACTGTGAGTTGACTTGATGATGAGAGCAGCAACGACGAACGTTACAACTACTAACGCAATGGAAATTACCCAGGTCTTATTCGAATTGCTGACTGACGAGGAACAAGTGAGAGAAGAAACAGGTTGCTATGCGTTGTGAATATCAAAACTAGCTAACGTTTAAATAATAAGAAATAGTTCACTTACACATTCATCGTGTCTAAGTGTACTTGCTTTTACGTGCTTTTCACTATTAACAATATCAGTATTAACAATATCTGTGTTTGCAATAGTTCATCTAATATGTGGCGGCGCCAGCGGGTGGAGGTGTTGAAAGGCAGGTTCTTCTCCCTAGAACCCCACTACGGTCCTACGATATAGAGAATTTTAAGTATAATTCCTTTTTCTAACATGTATTTTTGCTCTACAAAATCGATACAAAGGCGAGCAATAACTATCTAGTGCGTCTTTGTCCTTCCAAATGTCCCCCAAAAACCTGTTAAGTTGCCCCCACCCCCCCCCCTGCTCACAATTTGGATATTCTGTAGCCGCCACTACATCTAACGCCATATTCTACAATTCATGTAGTATTTGACTTTTACGAATAATTAATTTAGTTGTCACCCGAAGTACAGTGTTCATTGCAAGTGGCATTTGTCTTTCCTCCATATTCATTGTGATATAGCTAAGTAACCTAACTGATCTTAGTCTCGTTAGTATTACTTCATACAAGAAATAAATACAAATCGACAATATCCTTCAACAATTTACGTACGCGTGTCTTCCACTTTGACTATGCCGCTCACATCAATTCCACCGACTGTATTGTTAGCTGTGCACCTGTACATTCCGTTCACGTTGTTTTCAATAGGCAAGTGAAATTCCCACAGTTGAGTAGTAAGGTTTGACTTGACGAGAGCCTTAAGGGCAACTGTTTTCCATTCAAGCTGTTCATCTATTCTTTGAAGGAAAACATCTGGTGGGGGATTACCGTCTACCTTGCAAACAAACAGTACGATATCTGCATCGTTTACGATGTACAATTTGGATGCTGTTATCATTTTGACTGTCGCTGGATCTGTTAGAAAAGGTACATGAAACAACGCAGTCAAGACATTCATTAGGAACGGCTACACTGTATGCACCAGCCAAGTTAGAATAGGAACTTTATTCATTATGGTATCGGGAGGAATATAGGTCTGTTTTTCTTATGGAAGTCTCTGATATTCAATGACCATACGTAGTCTATCAGATCAGGCTCGATTTCGTTCATTTTCGTTGCAACTATTTTAGTACCAAGGTTTGAACCCAAATTGTAGTGCCTTCGAATTTGTCTATACATTTCTCGATTTGTGATGCTTCGGGTTAATTTTGTGACGGATTCGCCCTCTCGATAAAAGTAGGTTTAAGGACTTTCTTGGAAATTCTTATACTTAACAAGTGGTGTCATCTGACGAAGCAATATCGGCGTTTTACCGTATCACGTACCACTGCTTTTGCGCATTGCCACAGTGTCAATGTTTTAGTGTATGAATTGTTTACCACAGCAAAACGATGGCGGTAGAAAATGCGTGTCAAATTCGTAAGAAATCAAGTGAAATGTCAAAATTCTCGGAGAAAGCTGTCAGTCTTATGTCAGATGTGTCAAACATTTGAAAGAGTCCGAGGGTGGCCGTTGCAGCTCAATATTCCTGGGAAAAGAACCAATCTGGTCAAAGTTCATTGAAGACGGTAACTACGAAAACCAATAGCATCGTGGTTGTTACCAGAATTTTACAATTGAAAAGCACAATAAAGGGTGTTACCAAAGGACGAAGCATGAAGGTTATTTGATTTGAATTTGGTGCATGTATCTTGAACTCTCTGAACATTATACCAGCCGAAACTCCGATAGCAATTAAATACACCTAGGCCTAGCCCAGGTCCACGACTGATTACGAGGATCTGCGATGTAGGCACTACTGTGCGGCTGGGCGCCTAGCACTAGCACCCCCCCCCCTCCCCCTCCACCTCCCCACAAAAGAATGAGTAGTGCGTAGCCTAGTCTTCTCTAAACCTAATAAAATACTAAAGAGCAGTTTTTCTTAATATGTAAGACGATGGGAAAGCGTCGTAGACCTACACAAATCTCTGTCGCTGTAAAGTTTCGCTATTCCGAGCATAACCAACAATATCTAAGTCTAAGTTTATGACAGGAGAAGGATTGCAAAATTGATTTCTTTAGGAAATCTGAATGTCAAGCAAAGTCAGTGTAAATACAATAGAAGTGTTATTTTAAATGGTTGGCAGGCAGGAACTTGTAGGTAAATTTCATAGAAACCACTTGATTTGACATTGCACAACAGGTTTCATATGAAACAACCATGCACCAGATAAAAAGGTGTGCAAAACTTGGAACCTGAAGCCAAGATGGAGACCAGTTCAAAGTTATGAGGGGTATTTTATAAGTTCAAAAGATTTAAATATGGAGCTTCTATTCCCAGAGAGTATTATTGAACAAGTAAATTCTTCAATGTTAATGCATGGAATGCAAAGCTTACATACCTAAGTGATTTGAATTTTAAGTGATGAAGTATTTGTCAATAGTCAATAGCCGATTGTGGGAGTTCACAAGCTTGTGTTATGTATACCTCTATGTAGCATCTTTTTTAACAGTGTGGCTTGCCTGCTCTTGCAGTATGAAGTGAAGCTTAGAGAGGAATGTAGGCTAATAAACATGAACTTAAGTCCCTACAGACAAAGTCAATGGAGTAGAAATAATAGTGCCTCTTATTGGTTATTCTCCATCGTACCCAACCAAATTGTTTTACCAGTTGTCAATTGTAGTTTCACAGGGTTGTACTGGTGGAAAGTCTAGAAGAAAGAAAACCCAGGCAAGTCTGTTTCAACCTTTTAACTTGGATACAGAAACATCATTTTGTGGTGACCGTCAGTGCTTTAATTACTATTACTTTGTTACATAGTCCTGATAGTACTCGTAGGGTGTTACCATCTATCTCAATAGAGAGAGGCGCAGAGTTCAGTGAACAGTTACTGTTGCATGCATTTATTAATTGCAAACTAAAATGATAGAGGGACACTATCAGGCATCATAATAGACTGTAAATGGCTTATTGAATATATACAGATAATTGTAGAGAGATCCTTGTGATGTATGTATGTAAACCATTGTGTGCTGATTTCTATAGCATATGGTTGTATTGCACCCTTCAAGAAGCATTTTCACTTGTACAAAAATGATATTTCATGAATGAATGGTTATTCAAATATATTGAAACAGCATTGTCCGGTGTTGCTCATTCCCTTAAAAGTAAAAAGGTATTCTAAAATTGAGGATCCAGATCTGGCCCTTGGCCAGCTGCTCAGATTTGAAGGGGCAACGTTTATGTTTGGAGGGGTACTTGCATGACTCCATCATTATTGTCTGTTTCTGAAATCATCACTAAATAAATAGGGGCCTAAGAAGAATGCCCCCTTGCCTAGGGTTGCCATACGTCTGTATGTTCCTGGACATATCCTCCATCTTAGTTTCGAAATCTTTAACCGGAAGTCCGGAGTTTCCACAACATGAAACTAATAAACAGAGATACGCTGAGAGAGAGGGGAGGTTGAAACCGTTCCGATCTCGTTCATCTTTCGTCAGCTGATAAGTCACTGGTACGTCTGGTGTTGTCAATTGAGCAGTTTGAGGGCTAGCATGTTGTTTTTTCTTTTCTTCAGCCACGCACATAATTACAATTTTTATATTGCTATTACAACCATATATAAAATGTTGAAAGTATACAATTTTTATGGCTTCTTTTACATTGTAGCATTTCTTTTTCTTGTCCTTGCATTTAAGGCATTCAGCAATGTTCAGAATATGACATACCTACCCTGCCACCAACCCCCGTGTCTATATGCCTTACCTGTTTATCTTTTGAGACTGTTTCAATTGATTGGTACCTGAGACATGGTATTACGTTAGGTATGTTACCTTGGTGAACATTGAAAGTTTCTCATAGAGAATGGCATTGATGACCATTAAGCATTACCTCTATCTGCCTTTTGTACTGTGTGACTTTGGACCTCTGAAGGTATCACCTCAATTTTTAAATCCTAATGGTGAATGCTGTCCAAGTTGTTTACCCAAGGAAGATCTGTGTGTTATCTGAAGTCATTTACATGTATATCATGTTGCTTTGAAAGTCATTGCTGCCTTTAATCAATATTACACACTTTTAAATGTGACGCTATTTGTTGTTTCCTCGAAAACAAACACCTCTCCGATCATCATACATGTCTAAACATATACCCAAGGACATCCCTCTACAACTCTCAACCTTGGTGCAACGAAAGTCAAGTATTAAGCACTTTTGAAGCCTGTCCTGACAGGCAAACTGTAAATAATGATTCCTGAAGTAATGTGTCGAGATATCATAGTGATTCATTATGAACATAGGAACGACCCGTGGGGTCACTGAATACATCTACACTTTTAATCAATTTAACCTATGATCTTTGACTTTTGGTTCCACGGCAACTGTGGCTATGGCAACTAACATAGTTAAAATGTCCCAATTGGCAAAGGAACTAAACTATCTCATCGTCACTATGGAAGCGATGAGATAATAATACGTGAAGGGAATCATGTGTAAATCAAAAACTGAAGTACAGTAGGCTACACTAATCGGTTTTCAATCTGAGTATCTACATGCAATGTAATTTAGTTAGTTATCACAAAAATCGACAAGCTTCATGTTTTGCATTCCAAATATGTCTTTGTTTCTCTTTGTGGGTCACTGTACATGCCACAAATACGCAGCATGATATGATTATTACTGTGGCCACTCACCAGCTATGTCAGAAAATACCCTTACTCGCCAATTAGAAGTAATACAGATGATACTCTTAACATAATGCAGTAAAAAATGTGAACACTTGTGAACAAGTGTGATAACGACAATTTCTATTATGTATATGATACTATAAATACTCACACCACACATTTAAGGTCGCTTTGGATACAGCTCTGTGGTCGTCTTGGACGGCACAAAGTAAATCCTTATGATTGTGTTTACGATCACTTGGAAAGGCCACCACGTCACATAGAATTGAACCATTGTTATTATTTGTAGCGGGAACTTCATATATTACGTCTTGTGGAGAAAACGTGTTGTAGTCTAAAGCCCAAGAAAATTCCAATGTCTGTGTAGGCGCAACCTGAACGCAACATACTGCGGTAATCTTGTCGTTCGCAACGATGGTTCTATTTGTTGTTAGCTCAGGCTTTCCTGCAAAAAAGCAATAATAATCGGAAAACATGGTTAGCACCATATTAGGATGGTACATCGATTCTATGCATTATCTGTAATTTCCATGAGTATTATATTCATGGATCAAGAAATGATAGTCATTCATACACCAATGCACGAAATTTCTCATCGAACACGGCATTTTTTAATAATTAATTCGACTATCAATTACAAATAATGGCACTTTTAATGTATGAAAAGGAGCACTTAAAAACTCGAGGGTGTGTTCGATCCTCCCACCCCCATCCCCTCCCGAGGGTAATAAAATATTGGTGTCGCTACAATGTGGAATCCTTTGTGCACCTTTCGCCTTGATGGATGTTATTCTTGCTCTTGTTGAAAAGGGACATTATTTTGAAATGCAAATGAAACGGTTTTTTAAGCATTAGAAAACTCTGGTTTTATCAATCTATTGGGATACTCATACACCTTTATGACTACCTTATTAACATTACCGTAAGTCTGAAGAAGAAAATCTTCTTTCCAAAACTTAGATCCTGTTGACAGAATGCAAAAGTACATTCCTGCGTCACTGTATGAAATACTGGCAATTTCCAACGAGGATTTTTTTCCATCATCCGAGAGCGTTAATGTATATCGAAAATCTTGTACGTGATTCGAACCTTGACGTAGAGGTTTGACTAACAAATTATTCTTGAAGAACCACATCGAAATAATGCCTTGTTCGGTAAAGTTACTCCTGCAGCCTACTTGTACAGAATCCCCGATGGCATTTGTCTGCGTTATGAAGTCATCATTGCCACCTGTAAGTTAAGAGTATTTCTTACATGGCAACTTTAAATTTCAAGTGATACGGTATAGTGTGTGCTGTTTTATACTATTGTCAAATTCCTTTGATTATACGTAAGATCTCAACATGTCAAATCATATTTTTTTGGGCTTTTCGGTATTTGTTGGGATAACGTTTCTCGCATTAATTATAATTTATCAGTGCCTTAAAACGTTTTATATTGTCCCTCGATGGCACGCAGAACTAATTATGTGATCCCGATGAATGTTTGACGATGCTAGGGTTGTATAATGCGTATCACTTAATTGGAGGTAAAGACATGTAACTCAAGAAGTAAGCTTGTTAAAATCACTACTTCGAACGAACATATATCATTTGGTGAGAATGATATACGTATTAGGTGAGTTTCATATTTGGGGCAACAGAACTAACAGAAGAAAGATGCAACGTTTACCGAAGATGAAAATGAATCCTTCGCTGATTGCAACGGCTTCATGATTATTAGACGCAACACACTTGTAGTCGCCTGTAAATTCTTCGTTGACGTTTTCAAAGATGTAAACCCACTTTACTTGACCTCTTTCTGCCGGTAGTTTGTAAGGTGACTTATCTAGATTCAGCCACTTCCTATTAGCCTTCTTCAGCAGAGTAACGGTAGGTTCCGGATTTCCGTCTGATACACACTCGATGTTGACGTCGTTGTGTTCTTCGGTTAATAATATATTTCCTTTGTGTAAAAGACTTGAAAATGTAAGTTCAACACTCGGTGGATCTGTTGAAGAGAAGTTCATTAAGTCAATGGATAAGTCGTTATTCCCTCTGAAGGGGTTTGGGACAACTGGGATCAACATATCATATATTGAAGAGATAATCAAAAGTAATGCAACTATGTTGTCTGTAAAGAAGTTTGTAAACATGAGCATATTCTGACCCAAATAAAATGGCGTTGATAGGTGGGTTTGTTTCCTTGGAATTTTAGACTCCCACCTTGACACAGATCACCAATCATGCAACATGCAAGGCATCTAACAATGGGCATCGCGTGTGAATAATGACACAATGCGACGAAAAAGAAGTGGAGGCAGAGGGAAATACGAAAGAAGACAGTGAACGCAATCATTAGAAGCAGTTATTGACGTTACCATAATAAATAATTGATTCCTAGATTTGTTCTGGTCATACTTACATGTCACGTGTAATGAAGAGGCACTGGTGAGGTTAAGGACGTTGTTAACTAGGCAGAGCAGAGTCACGTTATTGTGCCCCTTGTGGACACCGAACAAAGTCTGTCTGCAGACTGTGTGTGTTAAGGATGAAATGGTTGAGTCATTTGTGTCAACCGTTTGATGGTTGAGTCGTGTCTCGTTAATATACCATATTATCTCGGTTTGGTCTGGTGCCAATGCAAATTCTACACAACATTCTGCTGTAACAACCTCTCCTTCTGTGTATGTGTTTCGGATATTTGTTATGTTAGGCTGTGCTGTATGAAAGAAGAGAAAGTGCAAACCATAAATGAAAAGTATTTGACAGTTTGTATTCATATCCGATTTAAGGCGGTGACGCCGCAATTGCAACCAAGAAGATGCACCGTGCATAGTCGAGTTCATTCTTAATACATATATAAAGTCTCAGTGAAGGTAATTTGTTTCCGATTTGCCGATTTTATCGGTTGGGGTCCTAGTGGTTTACTTGTGAATTTATAAACGATGACGAACAAATGATATGTTGGGTACAGTTCTTACAAATGAGCTAAAATTTCTACTTGAAACAAAAGCAGCAGCATTACAACAGACAATCAATTGGAAGAAGTGGATAAATCTAAATATAGATGTACTGGATAATTGCAGTATAAAATCAGGTTACTCTTGTTAGATATTATGAAATTTAATCATGCACTTACCTTGTACTTGGAGATGTATGGATTGCTTTTTATTGCTTCCACTTTCATAATACGTTAGGCATACATAGAGTCCAGCATCAGGAAATGAAGTCTTCCTTAACTTTAACCAGGAAGTAGACTGTTCATTCACTACTGCGAGCTCAAAATTTTCTTTTTCGACGGTTGTTGTAGGTGAATCCAATCTGATGATATCTTCGTCATTTATTTTCCAAATGATTGTGTACAAGGTTCTCGAAATGTCAATAACGCATTCAAGTTCGGCTGTGTCCCCAAGTTGGGTAATTTTTGATTCACTGATCACCGATTGCGCTTTCAAAAACAAAATTGTTGTTAATATGCTGAAGGACGAGGTTTTTTTTTTATTTTAAACTGCAGACTGGATAAGCCATTGCTTTTGTTGCACAAGACTTTAATAGTATTTTTTGTCATAGTACTCAACTCAGCAAATGACTTAGTCATCTGCAAGAACTTTATTTCAAATCTGATAGGATACCTGCAGTATACATTGAACTTTAGACTATTACAAATGACGACACATCTTGTTTCAAACCATTTAACTACAGCAATCCAACAAAGATAGTTTTGCGAAAGTAATAACCGGTATTAATGTATTAAACGAACAACAAGTTCGAGCAAAGTAAAAAGTATCATACTCAAAGAAGTTCACCCAATATTCGATATTAGCTAAAGATTAAAAGTGTTAAAACCCAAGTTTACGGTGCTCAAAGTTGTAGGTTTAAAAGTAACCAACTTTCTGTGATATGCTTTTTCTCATTCACGGATATTCAGTGTTGGTTAGTTAAACAATTGAACATAGAAATGAAGGGAACTGCATTGATGATGGCTGATAAATAGTTGTTAGCAAAAAGCTGACTATGACTGGCTTATTCTTGAGATCATATTAGGGACAACACTGATGACTTGGCTATATTAAACAGTTCTAAACGCAATGTCACGTTGTAAAGTATTTTTACTGCAAAAATATACTTCATGAACCTGTTGAAATCGTGTGAGTTTTAAAAATATTAATAATTTCCCATTTGTACACTGCTTTTAAATTTAGTTAAAACACAAGAGCATTTAAGCACAATTACGAAAACTTATCAGATATATTTTGAATGTTTTGCTGCCTCGAATACGTTACTATTCCTCCATAATTTCAGTCGTCATTTTATATATGTTACATTAACGGTATTTAAAGGTTGTTAACTGGTAAAGTATTGAGAAACTTGAGTCTAATTGGTGAAAACTAATTGATAAACTTACCAGTGCATGATAGTAACAGTGTGACAAAGCTCCAGAATGTTAAATGTTTCATGTCTGTTCCTCTCTTGATAACGTTGTAACATTTAGACATATTTCCGTAATTTATAAAGCTCTTTGCATGATGTAAATGTAAGCGTTCAAGGGCTACGTGGTAACAACTAACCAGTCTGCTCTCAGTACACTGAAAGCAAAAGCTTCTTATTAGGGTATAAATATTTGAAAGTATATATAAAGGCCGTGAAGTAGGGGAATTATTGTAAAGGTTAACTGTTGTTACGAAATCCTTAGATCGGGGTGACAATTTACATCATGAACATTTGTTGCTGTTTTCGTTGTGTATGTCTACATCTAGTCGATCTTTACTACTGATAAGTGAACGTTATGATAATAGTTATATACATAATAATGAATGAATAACTTAAGGAAGTTCACATGTTTTAATAATTTAGAAAGGTAACCTTACTTTTTAGGATGTGTCACTCCTTTTGTGTCTGATAGCACGTTACTTTAATGCTAAGGGATCCAAAAGGACCCTTATAATGAAGCGTACAGAGAAGCTACTGAGGCTACTTACATCACGTGAAAGTCAACCCGATAGAAACCTGTTCCAGTAACCCGCAAGATTGTCAAATTTTGCGGGTGCAAGTCTGTCTCCCTGAAATAATGCAACTAATTGGCTCACTTTTTCCATATCAGTGTTGTGTTTCACTCATTGTTGAATTATCTTCACTCGGCCATTCAACACTTGTGGTGACGGTCAATGATAAACAATGACATAGAAGCAAAGATCTTTAATGTGTGTAAGCAATATGTAAGCTGATCTATCTACATGAATGAACTTATGACTGTTGTCAATGGAGGGGAGGCTGGAACTAAAACTGTCAATTATGTAGCCTCGAAAGATAAGTTCCAGAGTTTTTAACATTTGTTCCTATCGTATTTGTGACTACGTCTAATTCTGCACAATTTATTCCAATTTTGTCGTTATTCGGAGATATTTGAACGTTATAATTTACCTATATTCAAGCTGTGTAATACACCCGTACAGCCTAGCTTTACAACCTATCGTGTAAAGGACGTATACGGTACGTATAAAATATAAATTTGAAACGTACATAACTTATAAGCCGTACAACTTAAAGCAGCTATATCAATATGGCCACAACTGCATCTGCAGCAAAGCGTACCACTCGCCAAAATCCGGACTCATAAATTGGAGAAATTGTTACCGAAGTCATTAACGAGCTCTTTTCAGGAAACCACTTAAGGATTTACTTCATGCTACCATCCAAAATGTCATACAGAAACGACTCAATCAAATAGAGAAAGAAACAAAAATGATAATCTTAAATTAGAGAACGATCAACTCAGAACAACCATGACGGCTTGCCAAACAGAAAACGACACTCTACGGCATAAAGTAAATGAAATAGAAAAATACTCCCGACGAAATTGTGTCAGAGTGTTCGGCATAACTGAGACCTTGGAAGAAAATTTTTTGGCCCAGGCCAAAGCAAAAATTCAAGTAAACCTTCAGACAGAACACATCGATCGGTGTCACAGAGTCGGGGCGAAGTCTGATGGACGATCGAAGGGGGTCATTATCAAGTTTAACTCTTATCAAATCAGATCACAATTCCTATAAAGTCGTAGAAAATTACAACACAGCGGAATAGGCATCATAGAGGATCTAACTTATATCAATCAATCCTGTTAAAGGCAGCCCAGGAGCACAAATCTACGTCTAGTGCCTGGACAATTGATGGGAATGTATCAGTCTCCATTAAAAGGGATGGCAGAAGTGTCGTTAAACGAATAAAAAATATATCGGACCTACAGAAATTGTAATTATCATCACCATATCGCTGGTCGCAACGTTATACCACTTTAACCTATCCATTGTTTATAAACAGTACTAAACACAGTTGCGTAACACACTGGAATGTAGTAGTTTGATTATACCGATAATGCGCATTATTACACAACGAATACTTCAACAGGAATGTTAAGCTTAAGAAATCGTGCTATAAGAACTTGGAATTCTATAACAGAAATGAACATATATATATATTCAGAAATGAACATATATATAGAAATGAACATATATATATATTCACGTGATAAAACAAATAAATCAAATCAAATCAAATACTGTTATATGGAATGGTGACACGTCGCTGGAAATGTTTCAGTTATAAACAGTACTCAACACAATTGTGAAACACGTACTGGAATGAAGTCCTTTGGTTATACTGTTATATGGAATCGTGACTCATCGCTTGAATTGTTTATCTCTCAGTTACTGTATGTTTGTAGTCATTTGCATAGTGTTATTTTGCTCTGGACTTACTGGATTTATTAGTATCGTTACCGTTTTTTATTTGTAAGTATTTGTTCTTCTTGTTTAATGCTTAATATTAATCACACAGATATATCTTTAACTGACCTTCTCAACTCTAATAACATTGACCCTGCTTCTGATTGGGTGTTGCTAGGGATTTATCTAGTAAATATATAGATAATGATAAAACTGCTGACTTGTATTCAATAAGTAAAACGAGTGAAAATTTGAACTTTCTCCCCTATAAATATTAGGAGTCTTAGTAAAAGTTATGAAGCTTTGTTGCAACTTCTTTTTTTATGCAAGCACAACTTTTCCGTTATTGCTATTTCTGAAACATGGCTGCATGCCACTAGTCCCGTTGAGCTATTTGATATACCTGGGTATACTTTTATTCACCGAGACTGAAATTTATTCAAGCGGTGGAGGAGTGGCTATGTATGTCAATAATTTATTTACCTTATCGGTTTATGATGACATCAGCAGTTCTGTAAATGACAATGTCAATATTACTTGTTTTGAATCCATGTTTATTAAATTATGAATCTCTAAAACAAAATCAGTAAATGTAGGGGTTGTATATCGACCACCCAATTTTAGTATTAATCAATTCAACACTACAATTTAATGATTCATTCTTTGGTCTTTGCTTCATTATGTAGAAGAGTACTTACCTTACTTTGGCCTCGGCTATGTTTAATCAAGCAGACATTTACAGATACGAGATCGGACAGGACATATATTGGGAAAAATATACCTCATGGGCTGACTTTGAGAGTCAGGACTTGCTGCTCTTCTTTAAGGGTGTCGCTGCATGGATGGGACCTGGAAAATTCTAAAATAAGCACCGTATAAGACCGAATAAAACTCTTGTGTAATATATAGCTTGCATGCTATCAGTCAACCAAAATATAAGAACATGCATGAATGATGACAAATAAAACTAGCTCAACTGAAAGCTTTTAGCTAAGCTATAGCGATCGTGCGACTTCTGTCGAAATTCTGTCACTTTTTGTCAACGGGTTTTATTGACTGCCATTAATTCTTACAAAATACGGATGTTATAGTTATCTTTGGATTACGCAGAACGGGCCAAAGGTCATGTGATCAAAGGTTAAATTGGTTTGAAAACTGATTGGTTTCATTGATACATACAGGGCCGTACCCATTGAGATCATTGGGAGACATACATACTCTCTTACCCTCCCCCCCCCCTCCCCCAACGGGTTAAATTCGTATACGCAGATGAAGGAAATGAAAGCACCATTTGCATCTACGCCCGCTTACAGCCCAAATATATTTAGAGGGTCTCCCCTCATCTTGACCTCCCTACACCCACATCAATCCGAATTCGTAACAGAGGGTACAGCCTTTATGGTGTAATGAAAAGCCATATCAATTAATATTAAACTTAAAATTTCATGACTTAAAAAGGAGACGAGCATTTGCATTGCCCCTTACACCAAGAAGGCTGGCTACGTGCCTTGTTTTAGAGACATGACTTTAGGTTGAAAATGTCGCCAACCTTAATTTTTTTCGCTAAATAATTTTATTTTTTATGCCCAACACATAATTGTATAAAACCTTCTGAATTGCAAATAACTGAAAGAGAGAGCTCCCCAGTAAGATCCTCTAGTACCCTTTTAATACCATATGCCTCGCGATTTTAATATAATACTTTTAAACATTCAAACGTTTTAGAAGCATTTATAGCGATGGACTAAATGACGGTATATGCTGTTATGTAAACTGTCAATAATGCATATTGGTCAGGGTGAATATCTAACCCCAAAATGTATCATATATACTTCTTACGCCTTTCCACAGAGTTTTTTGTGCACACAATATTGTGTTCTGTTATAAAATACTACCATACTTTTGGTTCATTTTGTAAGAGAGCAGTATTGAGAAGTTTTTCTTTCGACTCTGAGAAGATATACTTTAAATCTGGGCTATGAGTGTGTGGTCACTCACAGAGTAAATAAATGGAAGAACATCACAATACCGACTAAACGCTGAAAGACTGTTTGGAAATTAAGTCTGATGCTAACATGCTAAACGGCAACGATTTGTTATGTATCCGTCTGAAATACGTTTGTGTGTGGCAATACCACTGTAGTCATATTCTACAACCAGGGGCGTAGTGTTTGTCCCCGGAAAGAAATATCTCAATGGGCTCGTTTTTAAACATTCTTTTCTTAAGTATATTATGAACATGAGGATACATTTATTATCAAACCATATTCCCCGGTGCCTCCTAACTGACAATCCCCCTCAATTGCCCGGGCCCATGCCGCAACGCTCCTCAATGGTCTTAACTATACACACACAATACGGTTAAGGGAGATCCACGTTCTGCCCACGGGCCGCAAACTCCCCTCTCTGTGGATCAAAGTCTTATCACTTGCTGCTTCAACAACCTAAATTGCAACAACTTCAATTTTAAGTAACGTAAAGTCTCTGCATCAACAACAACAGAAGACACAACAAAGGAAGTTAAAGATCGCATATCATGTTTATTAAAAAGTAAAGAAATGATGACAGTATATTCATATCAGACAACATTATTTCAACAACAGAATAAGAACACAAAGAACACAGTATGCTTCCCTGTTGACGATCGATACCATTGTAAGCTAATCTACACACCTGTGGCCAGTAATTGCTCATATCAAAGGCATATCAAACTTAACACAAGCCCTACACATACCCACGTTAGTTTATGTGATAGGTGCCCTGTGTGTCATTTGGTTGGTCAATGTTGTGAAATAGATGTTTACCATCAGTAAAGATACGCTTAGCCTAGATGTAGTAAAATGTTTATGAATTAAATGTTAAGGTATAGCCGAGCGGTGTTACATACAATCCATGACTCATCTCTATATAACTCAGCCTACGCTTTACATTTGCGTAACATTTCCAGAGTATGAACTTAATTATATCTTAGATAGTACAGAAACTACAGTTAGCTATAATCAAAGTCCTCCATCCACTTTAGGCAATGTGGTGTGCGCTGAAAAACAATTTCTACACAGCGTTTGCGATCGGATTTGACGCTTACATGTTTACCTAACAGTAACTAATAACATAGCTAGTCGCGATGGGATATACAAGCTAGTTAAGATAATGGTACTAAAAACTCCAAATGGATCCATTAAGAATACAAAAATCATAAGAAAAAACTCAACATCACCTTCTCTACCCGCACAATCCAATCAACCTAACCTACAATATAATGCACGATCGGTCCACCAGCAGGCGCACTAACCCGCTAGCAGGCTGGCCGTCCACAAACAAGAGACAGACAGAAAATTCCCCTCCATCTAAATCCGAACTTCTCTTTTCACTGCTCCCACGAATGCAGAGCTCTCCCATCAACTCATGTTAAGGTTGACAAAATGAAAATATTCGTCTTAAATGCAATCTCCAGAACATGAATACGGGGAGTAATGCGTGACAAAGAGGTTGCAGATAGTACAGAGCTGGTAGCATAAGCATTTGTACAATACAAAAAAAAGAAACAAAAAGGATGAAACAAAACGTTATACGTGTTTGAAATTTGATATTTATCTTAGCAAGTGTAGGGAAGAGATTATACAAGATCCAATTCGCATATGTGCAAAAGTAATCAAAGACATTTCATTCAAAACCTATATTCGTAGTAACGTAGTATGAATGACATTACTCTGCTTACACTATAGTAGGCCTAGCTCTAAATGCGAGTACTACACAGTACACGCCAAAATGTATCAAATAGTCGCTGTATATCGTCTGTTGGAAAGTTAAGTTAATGCAAAGAATTCACAAAATGTGAACCAAAATATCTACATCTGAATGGTTATATTAATCACATTAACATTATGTGTTATACGTCAGGAAGCAAATGGTCTAAGTGGCTGGTATCACGTCAAAACATAATGCAATTTGATATTTTTAACCTATAAACCTGCTCTCTTCGTGGCGAACGTGTCCTTCACAACTTGTGTGAAATGACTTTACAAAATGTACTAAATAAAGTCATTCTCTAATCTCCGCTTTCAAAGATACCATTTAAATACGGTGCTAATTGATGGCAGTCCCATGTTTAGTAAAACACTGCGTTTATTGCATTACTTTAACAAAAGTCTGAATGAAGGGATTTTAACATCTCGATAGAAGAATAGTCTGGACGACTAAATAAAATTTGATGCGACCAATATATTATAAATTAAGACATGGTAGGTTTGAATCTTTGATACAATTTTCCAGGTGCAGCAAAATTTTTCTTGGCAATTAGTAATTTGTGCAACATTAGAGAGTGTATTATTAATGAAACACATAACAATATATCAAAACAATGTAAGCAGAAGAAGAAACCGGTAACAATGAGGTAATATTTACAAACACAGTATGTAATACAGTTCTGGAATACAAATATGTTATAATCAACTCTGCGACGTCTAACGACGTTGACACTAAGATGGTGAGTTCGTTGGAAAGAAGTTGTATTTCAGGTGAAATGCTGCTATGCCACATCTCCAAAAAGATTACATCTCTCAACTGAAAGCCGTCTCGGTATCAGTTCGATAATCCTGGAGTATGTTTGGTTATACCCATCCCTTTTCACTTGCTTTTCTCATCTGTGAATCAAATTAATAACCTCGATCAAAGTAGCCATCAAGCAAAGGATTGGTTAGTTAACTCTATATAAATAGTGGATCGAGATGCGGGCTAACCAAATTCCTGTGTACAATGAAGGATGTTATTAGTATATAATGTTGGAGGAGGACATACAAACATGTGAGTATAATTCTGTCTGTACTTTACCTTTTCAATATAGTGTAGCGTTTCCTGCGTCTCTGGTGATGTATCCATTTTAATTGTCACGATCATTGCCCTATAGAACACAATAACAGAAATACATCATATGAAATCTGGCATCAAATCAATTAAAACATGTGTCATAAAGTAAAAGCTAAAATTATCTAAATCTTGGTTGTGTCATCTTTACTCACATTCGACAAGATTTGTCGGTGATGAGTGGTGTAAGCAATGACATCACTGGGCTATTCTTTTCATTGTTGATCAATTGTTTTGTTGCATCTGCTCCATGGAACGTTGCTAAAGATAAGATTCCTGAAAGAAAGGAATCCTTGAAATCTTAATGGTTACGAAATATAAAGTGACATAATGATAGTGTTTTCAAACGTTTAAGAGAAGGAAAAACTGCAATTTATCCTCTACAATCATGTCCTTAAGAGGACGATGGAATATTGGAATACATATTTGAAAATGTAAACTGGTCTAATAAATATTTTTAAAATGGCATGATACTCTTAATAAACGACACGGCAGCACAACTGAACTAGAAAGAAAATTTAGAGAAAAGAAAGGAAACATAAACCTAATATAATAGTGAAGCAAAAGGAAGAGAATAGGGAATGTTCAAGAAATAAAAACACTGCAAAACACATAGTACAAAGGAAAGTTTTTATTATGTCTTATCATACCTTGTGAAAATTTCTCTTGGTTTATAGAGATATCCACAGTGATCTGATATAAATCGGCACGTTTAGTGCCAGCAAACATCCTTTCGTTTTCCACAGGGTTACCTTTCAGTAGATCAAGAGCCTAAGTACAAAATCAATTAAAATATTCAAGGGTTACATATCTCAAATATAACAGAACCTTATATTAAAACAACAACATCCAGAGAAAGGGAAGTGTAGCATTCATCTCACTTATGTAAACTCATATCATGTATTGCTATTATTATGATATCCAACACCCGATAATCAAAGCATCCAAAGATTAAATGAAGCGGGAGGGATTGGGATTTCATTGAATTTCTCCCACTTCGCCATAAGATTATGGGAGAGTTCTTACTTGTGTTGTTGTGCTTCGGTGATGGTTGGATTGGGAGGGGAGAGGGTTTTTGTACTAAGCTGTATTACCTGTTCTTCAGAAGTGATGTGATATGATACACCTTCAACCTTAAGCCCTTTCACTCTGATTTCAGTTTGCTCCTTTGATCCGCTGCTGCTCATTTCGTAAAACCCGAAGGATTCATCGCCGTACTTTAAATAAGTCCCAAGGTGAGTAGCCGATATTTTTACCTGTGTTGACATATGTTAAAAGCGATTATGAACGATTTCAATGGAGATATATTCTACGATATGAATTTTATTCATACGGAAATATGATACGTCTTTGTTTATTGACTTTGCTCAACCTTCTGCCTTACAGATAATGCGAAGTGTTGCTATATGAAGTAAAATTAAGTATAGTAGCGTCGCTCAATATAGTAATATCAATTATATTAGTAGGTGATTTAGTATGATGGGACTTATAACAAAATGATATTAAGTGATAATATCTAAGGATTGAAAGAAATACGATTGATGATGTTCTAAAACATACCCAAAAAATCTTATTTTTCACTTAAAAAAGATAATTCTTACCTCAAATCCCTTCTCCTGTAAATCTTTCTCGCACTCGAATATTTTGGAAATAGCTCGTGGAATAATTCCTTGACTATCTTTTGCCGACGAATCATAGTTTGACATGGTAAAAGTCTTACCACTCTTTGGAGCACCAATTGCAACAATACATATCATATTTCCATCAACAGCGCTCTGAAAATAGGAAACGTTTCCAAATAGCTATACCCAATAAACGTTTCTTAGCATAAGATTTAATTTTCAATACAATACAATATAAATAGGCCTACAACTAATTTCAAAACTACAACAGCAACGGCAAATGTATTTTGTGATTTGATTTGATAGGATTTCATCTGCTACTATCAGCCTTACAGAAAATACAGTTAAGAGTACACGACAACCCTCGGCAAAAGTATAAACTTATTATCTGCAAAGAAAACAAAATTTACGTTAATGCTATGTTTCTATAGAAGTGCAAAATTACCAAAGTAAAAAAATTAGACAGTTAGTAAATGTTAAGTAAATGTTAAGAACATTTTGCGTTGGTTTTCAGTAGTTTTTTGTTGTTGCTATAAACCAAGGACATGAATTACATTCACAAACCTGTACAATATCTTCAAGATGACTAAAGACTTTGTCTTGTTCCTCTTCCGGTTGGAAAATTCTGGTCAATTTATAGTTTTCTTTCTAAACAGCATAACAGATACGTTATTTAAGCAAATGCACATCAACACACATTTTCAACGTTCCCTTAGCAATATGGATACGATGTATAACTATTTTCATACAAGATATACTTCATAAATTATTGGAAATTCTAAAAAGTATGTCGAATATGTCTAAGATGCAAAACTTTAATGTTTCACATATAGGACATGATCAAAATAATCTATATTAGTTAATAAATTTAGAATTAAGAGCAATGGAAAAGACCTTAGCAACTTCCTCTTACACTGGTTGCAATATAAGTCCGTTTTATTGCTCTTTAACCAGTTCTCCCAAATGCGTCACTAGGCAATAAAAAGGGCGACTGAATCAGTAAAAAAGTTTGTTGCCAATGAACATATTTTGAAGTAGCGGTTGTAATATTTTCGTATTTAACGTTGTAGTTTTAAAGTCGATCATAGTTAAGGTTTAAATAACTTCGTAAAGTACTAAATGTGAAATTTGTAATTAATATGTAAGTCTTACCATTTCTTTAACAACCAATTTTCGACGATCAATGCTTTCTGTACTCTCCTGTCGTTTTTCACCTCTTATACGTAAAAAGATTTGAGGTTCGTCCTAATATATAGAAGATAAGGCAGAACATAATGGTTGTCATTGAAAGTTCAACCGATGACCACCGATTATATTCATTTT
>JAIPMN010145982.1:4016-22536 GCA_020650975.1 Apostichopus californicus
CCCCCCCCCCCCCCCCCGCTTTTCCCTAAACACAGATATCACCCTTTTGCAACTTGACATAGCATTTCTTTACTTTTGATGAAAATTCTTGAAAATTCACATGTAGAATAATACGAAACATTCAACTACTTTCGTTTCGTTTCTTATTTTTTTAAATTTCATCGTTAACGTAAAGGTAGGAGCAGTCTTTTTTTTAACCTCAATAATTGATTGAAACGAACAGTCGTCATAATATGAACAGAGTAAACTTATCAGTGTACCAATTGGGATATGTTACAATATATCCCAGTATATTGATAATCACAACCTATTGTCATGTAAGAAATGGTTTTGGACTTTTCCAGGTGTTGGGGGACGGGGCTGGCAGTTTGGTAGAGCGGCTTATCGAGGAGTCATGAAGTAACCGTCGTCTGCCCGGATTATAACTGTTAGAACGTGAAATGTCGTTGAGCCAACGTTGCAGAGCAAATAATGAAATAAACAATGTTGAAAGCTATAATTTTGGTTTTACGATTTGTTATTTATTGATTTTCTCTCTTGAATTCAGTTCAGAAATGAATCATTCGTGAACTAGTTTAATCGATATTGCCGCGACAATTAATAATTATAAAAAATAGGCCTAATAGTAAACTGGACTTAAAGCTAGCAAGCTAAGTCTTCATGCCCCCGGTTAGAAATCTCACGTATGACTCTCTCTCAAGGAATTTGTTCGCAAAACCAAGTTGATTTTCCTTGTGGCTTGTTATAGGCCATCAGCTGAAACTCAAAAAGAACTGTAAAATCAGTTTCGTTCCAGCAACACTGGGACTAGATTTTTAAGGCATTTTTGGGTAGTTCAATGCATCACAGACATCATATCAAAAGTTCTCCAAAAATTTTCCTGCAGTATTTTCGTAACGCACCCTCGAAATTTGGTATTTTATATAGACATTACGTGCTACGATGCTATGTATTTGGAACACCCTAACGTTAGATTTGGTACAATGGTGCATACAAACCACTTTTTTCTTATATAATTTTTAATTACGACTGAATTATGTATTTTGTATAATAGTTGGGTCAGTGTTATAAGAAGAGTGGGAGGGGATTCTTGGCTAAGGGTCACGGAGGGTGTTTTCAGGCATTACAAGTTGTGCCCCCCCTCCATTTTCGCCAAAATGGTAAAAGTGCACACTCTCAACTTTGAAATATGAAATACAATTTTTACACATTATAACTTCATAAGGCTTTTAATTATAAAAATGTACCACTTTGATAAACTCAGATATAATGCTTTGTAATAAATCTAATATTTTTTCAATTTTTTTCTCTGTTTTGAATGCATTGCGTCTGTGCATATATAAGTAAACATACACATATAATGAAAAGTTCCTCTCCATAATTGTTACACTCCCCATCCCAACTGTTTTACACATGTGACCCCCTCCCCCTCTACTTTACATGTTTCTAAATCCCTGGTTACAGTGAGATGTGCCAATGCCCCACGACTGCAGTGAGCTATTTCTTTTGTATAAATCAATATATAAGTTGACACACTAAGACGTCATGGCATATCGTAGATATGAAATAAAGTTATAGCCGGTATATATCTGTGACCTTAGTACCCTGTTACGGAAACGACCTGTAAATAATTCGTATTCCGGCAGAAAGAGTTTCCGGGGCAGTTAACGCATAAAAGAAAAGATGGACGAGGTTTTGAATGGTATTTTGAATAATAATAGTTCTATATTCTACAAATAATATGAATAATAAAGGTGAATGGTACAAATAAGTGAATAACAAAGACAGTTAGCTTAAGGCGCCAGATAGAAAGAAATAACTTATCTATTAAGACTGGGTCTGAAGTCGATGCATTCAATGGCGTAGTAGAGCTGGGCCTTTGCGGTAACGAGTGCTTCATCAAAAGGCGTGGCGCGGAACTACTAAATGATTAAAAGTTCATCCAAGGACAGTTGTACTAGTTATAACGGGATCCACTCTAATTCACTGGATGGAAGTCAGATATGGTATGGAAAAGGGAAAGTCCATTCCGTAGTAGAAGTGAAGATAGTTAGATGAAATGAAAGTCACTAAAGACTTGAATATTCTTCAGTCAAAACTTGAACAGATGCACAGAACGTATTTACAATAGGAATAAAACAGGTAACGCAATGTTACGGCAAACAGGGCCAGAGGCGATGGTTCCCCAACAACGGTAAATAAACCTCTGACTGGTATCATGACGCGGTACTTGCGTCATCAGTAAATGTAGTTGTGAATATGCAAAAGGTAAAGCATGCCCATAACACTCCCCCCCCCCCCCCGTCCCTCTCAGAAAAAAGAGTGTGATTTGCAGAAAATGTGGATATTTATCATTGGGTGTCTGGTATGTAGGGTAATGTACGTATAACTACTAATAGCTGAAATGTATATATGAATAAGATCATGTTTTCCGGTTCCTTTAAACCCTGGGGAACAAAATAATGACAATATGACTTAGAAGTTAAACCTCTTCACAAACTTCAAACTTGAATAAAATTTCAGACTAAGATATTAAGATTAAACACCATCACAGTTCATCCTCCAAATCATCTTCCCCTGCATCAACAATATTCTTGGAAGTTGCTGCAATTTCTACATTTACATAGGTCTGTACACGGCAGCTGTGCATTCATACAGGAACATCTTCCTTTAAGATATCTTCCTTTAAGACACAGCTACAGCTGACACACTGAAGCAAAACATCTGGGGCAGGGGGCTTCGTCATCCAAGTGATTATAAAGTCATCATTTTCAAGTTTCCATCCATGTCCCTCTGGTGAGAGTGCATCAATCCTTTGCTGTAATGCCCTACTGTGAATAGCAGCCTGGTAGGTGCAGCGCTTCACATGCTGGATCAGAGCATCTTTTGTTGGTGGTAAACTCTGCTCTGAGGATGGAGATGAACAGAACACCTTGTACCATGAAATTGGATATTTTTGAGTCTCACATTTTATGATGGGGTACCGATATAATACAATTCAGCTAGAAATATGTTGCAAATTACTCTAAAAATTTCAATGGAAAGATTAACATGATATTGCATTTCAAAGCGTTTAGAGAATTTTTTAACTTTTTCTTGGGGGAGGACCCCCATATTCAAAAAGTCCTAGATCCACCCCTGAACACCCAATGAACCACACATTGAAGACAGTACTTTACCTTTCAGGATCTGTATCAGTCTTTCTTGTCAAGAACCGTATGTAGTTCCTTCAACATAGAGAGTGGTACCTCACTTCAATGGCAACACAATCTTACCCTCTAATATACATAAAACTGGGCTCATCTTTTCCCCCCTCGGCTGCTTGTCGAAGCAATCCTTCAATAAAACGAAATAAAAAAAAGCAAATTGTTTTGCATTTTCTGTTGATAAAAATGTAAGTTTGAACAAGTAAGAACTAAGACAATTTCATTTATATACAACGTGATCTGCTCATCTTCTATGGACGAACAAAGACACATTCACAGTTTTGTAAACCAGTGTCATACAAGGAAGAATTAAAACATGATTTTTTTTGACAGTACATTATCTCTTAATATTATGGTTTAAATGATACAATGGTAGATTATATCTGTTACAAATGATAAAGGAGTCAGATACTTGTTCATTTTGGTAAAGCTAGACAGGCTGACCATAAGACCTGGCAAACCTAACCTTATTCCACTTTTGTTACACTTAGTTTTCTAACTAATATATATAATATCTCTATCATTCAAATAATGGGCCACAATAAGAAAACTATGAAGCCTGTATATAACACCTAGGCTAGTGCCCCAGAAGGAGAATTTGAAACAAAGTTTCCATGCCTACTACCAAATAATAACACAAATCAGATGACCATGCCACTAATTAAATTATGTTCAGGTCAAACACTGTGCCCTTTGACTTGGATTCTATCCCTCAAGAGCTCCTGATGTTGCATTATGCAACGTCTCTTAACACTTCAACTATGCCAGAGAAGTACAAGTAAAGTCGTGTAGTGTGCTTGTAGTAAGTCTCTGCCTGCTGCAGCTTGTCCTGCACCCGTTTGCAACGCCGAGTAATGTATGAGTTTCTTTTCCCACATATAATACATTGTACAGGCAATACACCAGAGCTTCTGCTTGGTTGCCTCGATCTTTTCCGTCATTTCTTCGTTTCAAATCATATGGGGTCTCCTCTGGTACTGTCCGTTTTCTTGCAGCAATGATGCGCTTGCTATCAATGAACCGCCTGTAACACGTATCGTGGAACCCCATCATACTATGCTGTTGAACACACGATTCATCGTAGTAGGCCATCGAGTAACCCCATGTATTAGATTTGTTCGGTGATTTCACTGTCTTTGCCGCTGAGATTAAGCCAATCTTTAGCGCAGGAAGTAACTTTAGTCCATCGTTTATTCGTTAGTGCCCAGACTACTTCAAATTTTACAGAATCAATGTGCATTAAGCACTTTAGATTTTCGTCTGTCGGAGACTGACTAGCGCCCGTGGGAGCCGCCATGTTTGTTGTTTTCTACAAAGGTTGCACTCAGAACTCATGGCTCATTGGACAATTCATATCACATGATACAGATATCTTACTGGCGCACGACTTTTGAACGTAACACGGCAGGTTTCTTAACCTACGCAATTAAAAATAAAGTTCGATCTTTCGAGCGACATTGCAAGAAAACTGCAGGAAAGCACATGCAGAACTTTTGGATCATCAATCTTCGTTAATTTATGTATTCAATGCTGTAGAGAAATTTTAGTCCCGCAGTTGCTGGAACGAAACAAGCGAATTTCGACCTTCAGCTGATGGCCTATTAAGTTTACTGCGCGTACTCAAACTTTGATATATATTGAGCTATACGTCATGTTGAATGACTCTGATTGGCTCTTCCTAATCTTTGCGTGCTAGATTCGCAACAAACATGGTTATTCATTACTACGTAGATGAGAAAGGCCAATCAAAGGTGGATATACAACGAATCTAACATAAAATACACTATTCGCTCCAATACATATAACGATGTTTAACTAGGATCTGAGATTTGGATTCATGCCAAAAAGATTACGTCACAGTATTGACAGTACAATTGAGAAGTTCAAATGCACTTTCTAATTATTATAACTTTCGGCTAGTAGTAAACAACTTAAAGGGGAACTCTAAGGCTCGCGTATGGAATGCCAATAGTAAACATATTAAAGTAATTCATATGGGTTATGATATTATCTATACACTAGATACACTACGTTTGAACTTATTCGCATCGTTACTCCGGTTTGTCTCTCAGACACTGACGTGGACTCGGTTTCTCTAGAATCAGACTGTTGCACTCGCATGCAATTGGCTCTGGTATCAGGTAGATCTGAAGATAAGACCGTGCACTTGCATGCATTTGAATACATTCTGAATGTAGACAAGCTGAATAATAACACTATTTTATGTAAACATACACTGTATCTTTATAAATTTCATTCATTGATTCATTTATGTTTCTCCAGCAGTAAGAACTTTTACAGAAATTTCAATAGAACATAGCCTAGTGTGTACATATACACATGATATTTACACGTGGGGTATCTTATTGTACCTTGAGAAATCAGAAGTGCAATACTTATTAAATCGTTTCATCCAACGCTCTCTGGATAAGTCTCAGGATAAGACTATACTTCCTTGAAGAAAATGTACACTGGCAAACAACAAAATGATATCAATGGAAAAAGAAAGAAGATATAATAATAGGCAACTAACACACACACACACACTTCTCTAGTTTTACAGTTACTTAATGAATGAATCTTACCTTGAACCCATATTCTGTTTCAATGACGTTTTTTTATACGTCTTATTAGGAAAAAACTAGAGAGATTTAATATTTTTACTTTTTAATATTATCATCAAGTGATTCAAAAGTTTGACCCTGAAGTATAAAAATGTGTTTTTTCCCCTTTATGTAACATACTTTGCTTAAAATTATACTATATTGTTTTGTTTTATATCTGTAATTGCTGCTAAAATTATTTTTGCAAGGAAGGTGGCAAAGAAAAGTGATAAGCTATAAACATAATTACACCTGTGCTAAACTCAATAATTTGAGGTAATCTTAAAGTTTTAAACTTACAAAAACATCAACACGTAAGGACTTGAACGTGTGCATTACATATTTCTGCTTTAAAAATAACGGAGAAAGATCAGACCATATTTCCCGATACTTCAGCACCATAGTTGAGGTATGGACGGAAAATTACACAGTATAAAATATAAAATTCATCAATATTTAAAACATGGCTCGCATGATGTGAAATTGTGTCTAATGTTTTCTTTCCAGTTCGATTTATGATCTATAAGTATACCAAGAAACTTTGTCACATAAACTTTTCAATATTAACCTCTATTATAATAATGTCCATATCAGCATTAAAACGGTGATTGCAAAATAGAATGCAACTTGCTTTCTAACATTGAGAGATAGCTTGTTGACTGCGAACCATTAAGTTTTTGTAGTTCTTTGATTATAGTTCTACATAGTGCCTCCATGTCGTTGTGTGAGAAAGAAACAATAATATCCCAAGCAAAGAATACAAAATTGAGTAATATGAATATATTACACATGTCGTTTATATAAAGGATAATTCATTTGGTCCCAAGTATAAACCCCTGAGGCACACCGCAGACTACCTTCAAAAGCTCTGACTTAAAATCGTTGACTTGGACATATAACTAGCTAGCCAGGTATGAACGAATTCCATAACGCTCATATACCTTAAGTCATATACAATCGTTAGTTTGTGTCAATAACTTTGTTCACATCAATGAAGAAGACCTCGGTAGTTAATATTTCTGATCATAGTGATGTTTTCCAGTAATTATAATAATGTCATGGATGTAGACCGACCAGAACATGAAACCATACTGACTCTCACCAAGGAGATGGTGCTTTGAAAGAAAGTCATCCAGCCTTTTTCAAACCACTTTTCAAGTATTTGGAAAACTGCTGTAGCAATAAAACTGGTCTATAAGTAGTGAACACATTCTTCTCATCAGACTTAATTACAGGTATGGCTTTTGCTAATTTCACGTTGTCCGGAGAATTACCTTGTATAAATGATTTATTGGAAATATAGGTAAAAGGTTGGATAAGAAAGGAGATGATATTTGTCACTAAGTGCATGCTTATATCATTACAGTCAACAGACGATTTTTGGCTTAAGCTTCTAGTAATACCCAGTAATTCCGTCCAGTGGTATCGGATAAAAACATATAAATAGTATTCTTCTCATTTAGATAGCCATGTAGCTGGTTTGTTCTGGTATAACTGCAGTTAAATATGGACCAGCCTTGGGGAAAACGTATTAAAACCATTAGTAATGTTTTGTCTTTAACTTCCCTATCATTGTAGATAAACGTATCAGGAAAATTACTCTGTTCCATTGTCTTTGCTTGATGATACCATTTACAAATGTCCATGTTGCCCAGATATTACTCTCATGAATTAACATAAGTTTTTTGTTGTATACTACTCCTTCTTGCAGAATTTAAAAAACAGAGTACAATTTGTTTTTGTATGTTTTATACCATTTTTTACATTCCAAAATCCTGTTTAAAAAAGAATCATATACAATTTTCTTTTTATATGCAGTTTCCAAACCAGTTGTAATCAAAGGCTTATCTGTATTACCTCGTTTACTTGGGATTTTACTTAAAGGACAACTATCATTACAAATATATTTCTAGTTACCCGGTTCACTCGTTCAAATCGGGATAAACGATCTGTAACATTTCTAAAAGTATTTCAATCAACTTGTACAAGGTAACTTAACCTGATTACATTACACTAAATGTCACGACTTGAGATTTTTGACCTTTAGGTCGTCGTTATTGAAACTACCATGGATTAGGTTAAACAAGTTGGTGTGTACTTTTCGATCTTCATAGTTATTATTACGTTCGTTGCAGTCGTTCATGTTTGTTTTCATTGTTGCATATGGATAGTAGCTCCAAATATGTATATGCTTTAAATAAGCATTTTATAAACTTCCATTTGTTCGTGTTAAATGTTGCACGTTTAGTTGAACGTATACTGCATAGTCTTGGGAGTGCAAACAACGCCAAACGAAGAGAGTTCTCTGGCAATCCAAGTGCTGCGGCATTTTCTGATATGATATGTTTAATGCATAATCTGTACTGAAATTCCGATGCTTCTAGACAGGTGAAGTGAAATTTGAATGTAAGTAAATGTTCGAAAATAAATTTGAGTTCCCATGTAATAGTCCGGGTCGAAATTTTAGGAATCGATTGAAAATCGATTCACAATTCATTTTCTTTGGTGAAGCATTCTAGGGCAGAGTCAGTATTATATCGGTGTCGCTCCTGATTCTTCACGGAAAGCCAAGGCAACAACTCACCCTATAATTATTCCGTCTGGTCACAAGTTTGCCATATAATGCATACGCTACTGCCCTTCCGACACTTCGAGACATATATGTTACGGGGTACTTAATATTTATGAAATGTTGGCTGATTAGTTGCCATATTTATATTATTTCAAAGGATGAAGTGAAATTTGAATGTACGTAAATGTTCCAAATAAATTTGAGTTAACATATTATAGAAGTATGCTATAACATTAGCACGGACTGATAGGGATTTTGTATCATATCAGCAGATATTTGTACAATTGATTTGTTCAATCAATTTCTTCAGTATTCTTTACTCCATTTAAATGTGTTTTTTTTTTGTAATATTAAAATAGCTTTCTATCCTTTGGTTTAATGTTTTACTCGAGGTATTCAGAAATGAGCATTCAATTTTCCCTTTCTCTTCATCACACCTTTGTAGTTTTGCTTTAAGCTGTTACAACACTTGCCGACATTGTCCGTTAATCATTTTCTACTTTCCTTTTCAATCAGCATTTCAAAAACTATATCTTAATGAAAGACACTTCACTCTCTTTTGAATTAAGTTTACTAAACAAAGATTCAACATCTGATTGTTCAAACGTTTCATTAAGACTAAAGATGATGCCCATGGACAAAAGTTTGTTTTGGACAATACAAATTCTTAAAACTGGCCGTCGACTCTTATAATAGAACGAAACCAACATATTTGTTTCGAAACCATTCAAACACTAACAGTTATATACAGTCATTCTCTGAATGTGCACTCTTACTCTTATGAAAGCAAAACAGTTGCGACACTCAAAATACTTCAATGATTATAATAAAATGAAGTCAACAGAACACTTTTTGAGGTGGGTGCACTTTATTTTGTTCCAATTCATGTCTCAGAAGACACACTCTTGACATATTAAAAATGTAAGCTGGAAAGTCAGAGTCTTGCACATTCACTGATTTAGTTTTTAACTAATATGCCATCGTAAGTTATCAGTGAGTTATGGACACCGAGAGGCAGAAATGTTTAGTCATCTGTATTTAAATGCTTTAATTTGCTTATCTTTAGCACTATTAAGGTATTTCTGCTGTAATGTGTCTCGCACATTTTAAAGTTATTTGAGGTGAATAGAAGGAATTCTTAAAATTTTCAAAAAATGATATTGCTTCTTCTCTGTCAAATGTGGTCATTATCCCAAGTTGAGCACAGTGATGCTGTTTAACCGACTTTGAAAAGCTGTTGAGAGATTTTGGAACTTCCTTTGGAAAGGTTTCAATTTGGGCAATTTGTATAGGTTTTCTTTGTGGAATAACTTTCTAAATGCATTGAAAATGGAAGAAAATTTAAAAACAACATCTTTCTTTGACATGTTTTGACATATTATTAAGTTTTTTATTGTTTTCTTCTTCATTATTTTTAAATACTTGCATTCAGACAGTCGTTACTGTTAAACAACAATAAACTTAGGCTATGTAGTGCGACAAACTAATTACCATACTTATCTCGCTACTTCAGAGGGCAGCTCAAAGGAGGGTTCGCTTCTCAAATTGCTTGTTTGTACACATGATTAGACAGCAATGTAACAGTGCAACGCGTTACATGTTAATAAACTGCTCGTTTACGTTAAATGATTTCTCAGGACTTCAGACTGATTCTGGATATATTTACCAAAAATTCATATAAAGGCATATGCCACATTACTGGATATTCCAAGATAATACAGTAAAGTCAGGTTCAGATGCCTATATAGACACTGGGATTTCCAGTGCGAAGACTATATACAACAGGCACGATATAATTATTAAAAAGTTGAACATGTAGGTAATTCACGGAATTTCAGATCTGTTCCTGTTTAGGAAGATGTTGTGACATACAATTTGGTTGACACGCATACACAGACCCATGCCCAAACACACATATTACTTTTTGATCAGCTTGCTTCAACATTGTTAAGTCCACCTTATGATATTGTGACACCCTATGAACTCCCTTTCCCCACTCGCTTCGCCCATGAAGTTAGGCAACCCACCAAGTTTCAGGGTATACAGTACCTAGAGGGGTGTAAAGTAACAATTCTGCATGATAAGTGGTTGATGGTTGATACGGTACAATATCACATCCCCAGTACACAACCTGCAGGGATGACATAATACATAACTTATTTTGACTTCAAATCACACCCTCACTCGTTAATTTCTTGGGGGAATAACACTTGTGTACTATAACTTGAAATTTGAAAGAGGCAAAGGAGCCAGCGGATAAAAAGGTTTTGAACCTCAACCAACAATGTGATTCAAAATAGTTTGAACAAGAAAAGGAACAAAAGACAAACTTTCTATCATTCGTCGTGTTTGAAAATCATTATCGAAACGATAGAGTGAGTAGTGTCTTCAACTGCGTCCGGGATTCGCCTCTGGTAATGTCACCAGTGCTTTGAGCTGCATACCAAAGAAAGTAAAAAGTGTTACCTCTCTCTTACTAGCTTAAATGTGCAACGATTTAGAGCAACGAATGCACGAAACAGCAGCTTCATCTGGGAGCTTCGTCCATTGATCCATATCACAAGTTTAACACTCTTCTCAGTCCCTGCACTTCAATACAAATTACAATGTAATTACAATGTAACTCAAAGTCAGTTTGCTAATCCTTAATCACATATTTATATAAAGAGAAACGACACTTTCGTTTTCCTGTTTTAAGGGACTGTTCTATCAAATATAACTCTTTTTTATGTATGTGACAAAACAAAGAAGCTATGTGAGACAAAGGTGGGGGATGCAAGAAAAAAATAGACCTTCACTCAAGTGATTAGTTATCGGAGGCTTGGTAGGGTATTTCTCATGGAGCTGAGGGTACTCTGTGACTAGTTCAAGAGACTGTCGGGTGAAATGAACATCCACAAGCTCAGAAAAAGAAAAGAAGATAATAAAAAATGATTTGTAGTTCAGTGCCAAAATAAAACAGGCTAAGTAAATGATGGGGTATAGTGTACAGAGCATTCATCAACCTAACCTCAAACATCAATGATCAACTATAGTATATTTTACTAATGGGCAAGATGTTCTACAAACCTTCACTTTATCACGAAGAACTTAAACACAGCCATGAACCCACGTGGCAAATTGGGCAGGAAAAATATTTATTACTTAATAGGTTTTGAATTCTATCGCTTCAATTTGGGCAAATTTCAAGTGTATGTTCGTTAACTAAGTTAGATTGTGTAACACATATTGTAATACAGTAAAAGCAAATTAATAACAATAACAACAGACGTAATAAACTAAATTCAAATCAAAATATCTCGAACTGTAATTTTGATACATATTTATATCTTTTATTTGTGGAGCAACCGTCTTCTTGCCTTTCTCTCTCATGCAGAATCCTGTAAATCTTGACACTATTGTATATACTACATAATAAAAATACATTGCAGTTTTCTACATTGCAATAGAATAATAAACGTCTGTTCAGAGTCGTGTGAGAAACTGGTGGTGAATAATATTAATCAATATGGAACTTCGTACTTACCAAAAATATTTAGCTGAGCTTGTTTTAATATTTGCGAACCACGTTTTGGTGTCAACATACAATATATACCTCCGAGAACAGTATTATATTCAACGAACGACGATAAATTGAACAGGACGTTGTTATAACAAGTTTTACTTGACGATAAAACCGGTGAAATTTCATTTCCGTAAAGGAACCACAAAACTTGAGTGAAATCATTCCTGCCACTAACACGGCAGATGATTGTGTGATTTCGAGTCGGTTCAACACTTGCAACTGATGGTAGCATTTTATCATCTAACGACACTGAAAAATCTATGGAGGAAATAAAAAAATACAATATTTAAACATTGCACATTATATTTTCCTCATCCCGATAAACATTTCATACCATTTGGCAATCTAACTCGCGTACACACATCATAACTACTTCAAAGAATATACAGCGTATTCTTAACTGACTGACGAATTCCGCTGCCTTTAATTCCACTCTTCATGCGTTATTGTTCAGTAACATTAATTTGTGCTTTAACCGATTTTGGGGAACAGCGTAGTTTAACTTTTATTATCAACATGTGCTGCTTTAAAATCTCACGATTGTTGTAACATTATTTCTTGTGAGTGCTACACTTTAAAAGTTAACAAATACCATACAATTTAAACTTGATTTAACTTGAATGTAATAATTTATAATATAAATGTTCTGAAACATACCGACAACATGAACACAGTATTGCACTACCGTCATTCCATTTTGTTTGCACCAATAGATTCCTTCATCTGGTAATTGAATATTTCTCACAAAAAGGTCATAATTATTCTCTCCAATTTTGATGTTCTTAGACTCCGTCAAAGCCACCCTTCTCGTGTATAAATATTCATCATTCCTTAACCATACTGCATTATCGATATCTGTTGCATTGCAGGTCAGCTCTATATCTTCTCCAGAAGTTACTAACAGTGGAACGTTTTCACAATCTTTTTCGAGGAAATATTCACCAACACATCCTGTGGGATAAGTTACGAAGAGCACAGTTGGGCAAATTTGATCAATTATTATGCTACTTTAAAGTAAACGATTGTCTCTCATCGCCACTACTCACCAGATCGACTGTAGATGGTCGACCACTGTTCATTGTTTGTATATCTTTAGCCTGTGTTGAGTCACAACCGTTGACTTAAGCATTTACAGTCCCGAATCTTACAAGCTCTTACGTTACACTATAGGTACACTTCATTGCAAATTAGTTTAATAATATCCTTTCTATACAAGGGATGTTGTCTACGAGTTTAAGAAATTCTGATCTAAAGGCAGTTAGATACCTTGATATTCAAATATCAAATATTATGTTGTGTGATAGCACAACAGAATTCAGAATTGTACAGGATTTGGTCATTGTTAACACATTTTTAACGTGTTTAATCTTACCCGAAGATACACTTAGGCCTACTAGTTTAAAGTAAAATCCTATTTACTATATTTCTATGACGCTTCCTGGTTCTACACGAAAAAGTTTTCGTGCGATGATGAAGAACCATTATTGAAAGATTCCTAACTTTACAGTGCTTTTCATATGAAGACACAAAAGTAAAAAACTTACCATTAATCGTTGCGCTATCAGAAATAGCGAGGTAAACAGGGTGAAAACAAGTTATAATGCACACTAAATGGAGAGTTTCAACTGCCATGTTACATGCAGTAATCATTAAAATGTTGAACTTTGTCACACTATCTGCATGCTAACATGGCGATATACTGCAGTTGCTGATCAAAGTTGTGTGGAAGGGGCGTGACAGATTCAGTCTGGTTGATAGATCATTGAATCAAAAGTGAAACTGCTCTACTGGCGCTACTTGTACAAATCATTGTAGAGGTTTCATGGGTATTGTAAAATAAAATTAACCTTTAAATGTGTTCAAATTTGGCAAAGTGTCAAGATTGATATGTTATAACGCTGTTTCTGTTATTTCTGGTGTACAAGGCCGCTTTTGTTCTTAGTATACGTGGAACTACTAGAGGTGCATAGACAGTGGGGCGGGGTTAGCTCATATACGTATAGCACTGTAGAGAGCGTTGGCCGGCTGTAATTGGGTTATGGCGCTTGTCAGTCTTACTGGCTATTTCTTAATTGGTCATTTAATCATGTATAGGATTCTACACAGTTACGGGGTCATTTAAAATGTCGTGCAAGGAACGTTTTTAGGCATTAAGTTGGGGTATATTTAGAGTAAGTTGCTAGGCAGAATCTATGCCGAATTTTGTAGCGGTTGTAAGAGACGTTGTATTATAGGGACTTAGGTTATTTTTGGCTTCTGCAAATGATCGAGTTATGCACTCTGCAGCTGCGTTGCGTAACTACTTGTGCATGCGCAAGGTCGTCGCAGCGTAGGGTTCGCGGGCTGACGAATCTCATCGTTAGCTGCGCTGCGTTGTCCTTACGCTGCGTCGCCCTTGACGCAGTACCTATAGTTAGGCTGTGTTGTGCCTGCGCTGCGTTGTCCTTGACGCAGCGCCTATAGTTAGCTGCGCTGCTAGGCAGCTTACATATTAGGGATTAGCTTTGCCTTGACAGGGCTAGTTAATGTACGTCACCCTTGTATTGTGTTTAGGTTTTATTGTATTACTTTCTGTATATATTATTTGTTTATTAAGTTACGAAAGATGTCTATATAATTATACTTTAAAAACTCGTAATGTACTGTTAGTGTATTCTATTCAACGGTGTCCTCGAGTCTCTCTATACCCCCACCCCCCTTCCTTACTTACCAACTGGGTACTTCACCATACTACCAAAGCGGAAAGCATTACAGTATATAGTGATACATTGTTCCATCTTGAACGTACTTTTACTAAACAAACTGTAATAATGTTTGGCCTTGCGTATACTTATCAACTACAGAAAGGCCGTCTCAATTTTGGTGTGTAAAGTAAGCCTGGATTGTTTTGCTTTGTAAATATTTCAGACGTAGCTCAGTTGTTGACATTATCTGAGGTCAATTAGAATGTAATTTCTGACTGAGGTTTTCAAACTGATGTATGCTTGAACAGTAATATGTGCTTAAAGTGTAGTTCAGTGCAGGGACGTAGCCGGGGGTGGGAGCGATCCGCCCCCCCCCCCCCTTGTGAGTACTCCGAAAAAATAGCATTTAACTTAAAGCAGGAAATATCGTTAAAAACATCTTTTCAGGTTAAAGGAAGCTAGGCGACCCTTCTCAATCCTTCTACTGGAAGTTCGTCTGCTACATACGGTGGCTTAATAGGGACATAGGAAAGAAGAAAAGGGTCCTCAAATATCAAACGGTTGACTTAATATCTCAACATTTTGACTTTAAAGTTATAACTTTGAGATAAAATGTCAAAAGTTTGACTTATGGACTGTTACTTTATCTTTCCTTTGTCCCTATTAAGCCACCGTAGCTACAAATACAATACAATACTGTCATTATTGTTATTTTCTGCAACGTGGGAGGCATTTTGGGCAAAACGTTTCTTTGTACATCATGGCGGTCGTAATAATGCCCCACCCCCACCCCTTTCAAATTTCTGGCTACGTCCCTGGTGCAGTGTAGAGAGTGCTATTAGTAATGGAGACACAACTTTATTAACACAAATACTTACATGTTTAGGAAAGAAAACATCAATTTAGAGACTGCCACACAGTGACGAATATCTTTCAAATGTTGGTAAGTGGTCATTTCATACACGCGAAACCCCTATTCGTCGTGAAACTATAGGACGTTAGAACCTAGTAATTACTAAAAGTTATCAAAGTGCTTTACTAAAAGTTCTGATCCATCATAAGAAGGGTTACATTACACATGAGCATGTCTTAATAACTCAGAACGCTTTGAGAATGAGAATTTAAAAAAAAATGATTTGTTGGAACCTTCGCACAAGTGACCAATATTTGAGTATTTATCGTATTGTAGGGCAATAATGATGAATTTTAATAAGACAGGTACCACAAGGGAGTATATAAAGTAAAGACCTTAAAACTGGACAAGAAAGAGGACACAATTATTTCATAGCATCTCTAAGCTTACAAATAGGACTTATAGGGCCACCATATGACATAAATTAATGTCACATGTATACTACCAAGGCTTATACATTTTGCATCGAATACGTCGCATTATCAGACGTCATAAGTCTCAAGATGTAAAACAGTGGCAAAGTTCATGTCCAGTTTGTTGTTCATGGAAAAACCCTCACGCAATACTAATGATCGCGCAATCGATTAAATTGATCATATTACTTCGTATTAGACTGTGGTAAAGTGAACCAGTTTTGTTGAGGAGTGCAAGTACACACAAACAATAATGTAACCTCTCCTATGTACAGGTACATACAAGTGATGTGTAAAAAGCATATTTATTCCTCTTCCGTTTAGTTTTAGTCATTTCTCGTTACCTTCTGTCTCACATTACCTTGCGATTGTCTTCGATTACCAGCACTTGGTGTATTTTTACCCATATATTGTATCATTACTACAGCACTCGACACTGTTTTGGATTCCAGTACACTAAAGGCATGCTAAAGAATTCGTCTAGAAGGTAAGGAATTGTTATCTTCTGAATTGCTTAGTGCACAGAATCAAGCTTAAATTCACACAGATGTATTTTCTGTTTTAATATCATAGTAGTTGAGTAGTAATGTCCTTTATTCCTTCAGTCAAAGATCGATTACCGGACGTCGATCGCTATCAACCAAAACACGGATGCCAATGTTTGTAAACAAGATAAACTTCGGTCGAACCAAAACGTATGAGCGAGCAAATGTCTTCACCTCATTAGGCTGCGGTACATACCAAAGAAACAAATAATGTAGCTTACCATTATTCTTGGACTCCAAGTCTGAATCACGGCATTACATAAGAGCTATCCTTTCGAAAGGCTCCCTTTAGAGCTTACGCATTGAAGCTGTGGACTTCTTTGTATACAAACATGGGATGTACAAGTTCAACTTTGCACTCCATCGACCTCTGCAAATTGGTTAGTGTTTTGATGTACACCTTTAGTAATGGATTTACTTGTAGAGCAAGTCCCATGTAAGCTGATATATTGGGTCCGGCTTTGTAGGTAAGAGTTGAAACATCCAAGTGCTGTTCCTCGGATTCCAATTTTAGAACTGAGGATGTCAATTAAGCGATCATGATATATAGTGGCAAAGGCAGCACTGAGATCAAGGAGGGCTAGAAGTACAGCTTGATTTTTGTCAAGAGAACCTGATATATCATTTTGTACTTTAAGGAGAGCGGTCTCAGTGGAGTGGTTTTTCTTGTAAGCAGGTTGTAAGATCTCGTCCAAACCATTACATTTCAAGTAATTGTTCCATTGCTTGAGGACGACACGTTCTACGGTCTTCTCCCTCAAATACTAGATTGACACCGGGCGAAAGTTCTTCATCACCAGAGGATAAAGAGATGATTTCTTTACGAGATGGTGACCATAGCGATTTTGTATGTAGAAAGCACAGTTCCAGACGAAATCGTTTTTCCGCTTGCGTGTTACAATAGGAGCAAGCTTGTCTAGAACACTCTTCAATACCCCATTATAGTTGTCAAACAGCACGTTAACAGATACATCATCACCTGATGTAATTTGCTGAATGGCGAGTCTCAAATCACAATTGAAGGTAATCATGTCCAGTTTACGGAAATCTCGCATATTTCTCTTGCTGGATCTCACTGATGATAGCTTACCGCAGATATCAAACGTAATGGTATCGTGGTCAGCGATAACAGTTTCAAGAATACTATGGGCAAGAGAGCAGAAGATGTTCATCCTGCCTTGTGAGAACCAAATCAAGAGTGTGGCCACCAGTATGCGTGCTTCCCACGACATTTTGTTGTAGATTGTAAGAGTCGAGTATGTCCAGAAACTGCACGACCACGGGGTCCATTGGCTGATCAACATGTATAATGAAATCACCACATATAGGTAGCTTCCCCTGAATAGTAGTTAACTCACCGATGAAGTGTTCAAATTCGCTGAAAAATGGGTCATCGTTTACAAGAAGGTCTGTAAATCAAAGAGATTACCAAAGGCTCGGTTTGTATACTGAAAACAGCTGGAATTCAAAGGATGAAGGTTGTTGATGAAATAATCCGGAGATGTCTTTTATATGGTAAGATGATTGGAGGGGTGAAGATAGAGAGGACCCTGCTATCACACGTAGCGTTTCAAGGAACTATCTAACACCTGTTTCTACTCACTTTACTAGAATGTTATGCTTGCTGAGTATAGTTCATAAACGTGTCTAACTGTGAACGATATGGTGTAACATGAACAGCGAAAAAGTATGTAAATCATTTTCTTATGATTAGGCTGGATCAAGTTCATAAAATGATGATAATTTTTAGGGTGTGTTTGTTTGCCATAATCTATATGCATCTGTGATAACTTAATTAAGAATACGTAAAATGGCTGGCATGCCTGATCACGTAAACAAAATGGCAATTACGTCGTATCATACTAATTAAAATAACGTGGGATGCTATAGTTAAAAGCCCTTATAATCTTATGTTTCTGAGTTTTCAATACGTTGATGGTTTTCTATACGGAAATATTACAAATTTAGATTTAAATCGTTAGAGCAACACTACCCATTGAAGTACAACCTCTGTGATAC